>JAPYYW010003261.1:0-15745 GCA_030522545.1 Cremastinae sp. A BG-2022a
ATGAATTTACACAATATTAAAATTTTCCTTTATACGGAACAAGAAAATTTATTTATTTTTCAAAAGTCAACACGAACATATTCTACATTTCGATTTTGCGGATATCTTTTTTTTTTTAATTTTCTGCAAAAAGTAGTCGAATGAAAAATTATTTGTAAAAATTAGTGCCAGAAATTCGAAGAATATCGATTGAAAAGAACATTGTGTTTTGAAAAATAGACAATTAATCCTTTCAAATAAAAGCATTATTATTTTTTTAATGAATTTACACAATATTAAAATTTTCCTTTATACAGAACAAGAAAATTTATTTATTTTTCATAAGTCAACACGAACATATTCTACATTTCGATTTTGCGGATACCTTTTTTTTTAATTTTCTGCAAAAAGTAGTCGAATGAAAAATTATTTGTAAAAATTAGTGCAAGACATTCGAAGAATATCGATTGAAAAGAACATTGTGTTTTGAAAAATAGACAATTAATTTTTTAAACTAAACATAATCTTTTTAAAGGAATTTACACGATATTAAAATTAATAAATTCTTTTGCAATAAATTACTACTGAAATCTTTGACTACTACTGAAATGAAAATAACTGCTCATTTACATAGCAAAAAATTACTTAAAAAATGATATTATGAAAATAGTAAACGTTTAAATAAAAACTTACAATGGGTAAAGAATTAAGAATATATTATTAAACTTTTTGACTTAAATAAGGGAAAAAATCATTAAAATCTGACGTGTGTAAACAATGAAATTTGCTGAATGGTAAGTAATAAATAAAGAATGCATGTAAATAAAGCCTAAGCTATAGTATTATTTAATATAAAAAACAGTATGAGCTCTATCAAAATTAATTTTGGTATTACGAAACTTAACACTTTCATTAATTAAATTATTTTTTTTATTTAAAAAAAACTTTCAATATTGAAAGGACCTTCCTTTTCTATATTTTCAAAGACTTTAAAAGATTTCCTTTCTTTACTAAATATTACTTATTTACTATTTGAAATTATGAACTTCCAATTGATGCACGTGTAATCCACGTTTCGTACATAATATATAACTGTCTTTCATTATTTGACGTTGTGAAAATTCATTCAATGGACACGTAATATGTGATTTCTAACATGAGCACCTGCTATTTGTATACAATTTTATGAAACACAGCAATTTACGATTAAACAATAAAATTCTACGAAAATCTGACTGAATTTTCAAATAAATTCTTTTTCATAGAGATCAATCGAGAATAAAAGCAATCCGTTTTGAAAACAACTTGCCAAGAAACGACAACAAAAAGGCGATAATAAGACGATGAGATAAATAATTCAACCAAAAACCCCTTTCATTTTCTACAATTGACACAATTGAAGAAAAAAGTTCCCTGGGACCAGAAATTCGTACGAAAAGACCAAGGAAATTGAACATAAAAAAGGAGCTATATATTTTCTTGTCAATAAATTCCGAAGGAATAGAGTGATAAGAAATTTGCTGAAAGTCTCAATGACCGATGAGTAATCGTTCAATGCAGAATCGTAATGTGCATCTAGACGGAAAGTGAGATAAAATACAGGTCGGCAGAGTGGCACGAGACTGGCTCGGAACGATCGTCGACGACGGCGTCGTCGTCGTCGTCTCGTTCGGAGTACACACATCCGCGTTGTATATTTAAATGCTGGCACCGTGCCAAGTTCCACTTTTTTCCACTTTTTCTCCTTCCACTCCCTTCTTATTTTTCCTCATCCGCTGCGTTCCCTTCGCAACTGGGCCGAGCACAAAAGAGCAATCCTCCCTTTCTTCTCCAGCCTCAGAGACCAAGATTAAAAAACGATGATGGGCCAACCATCAAACTCATTGGTCCACCGAGCCCTCGTTGACCCCAAAAACTACTAAATGACTGTTTTCCTCGTTTTCTAAAAATTTTTTCATCAACGCTTTTCATTCGTTCCCCATACCTTCGTGTCAATTCGAGAGAAACTGAGGAAAAAAAATCATCCAAGGTTTCTGTTATTCCAAGTTCTTTTCAAGATTCTCAAACATAATTCTAACGAACCGGTATTTCTATCGATTTTTAACATTCTCATCTATGTACACACATTTTTCTCCAACGATTATCTCAAAAATTCAAGAAATATGTACATTTTTTAATAAAAATAATGTTCTTTCGATGTAGAAGGAATTGAACAAAATTTTTAAAAAAGTCGAATTAAGTCCCAAATCCTGTTTGTTTACAATTCGCGTCCAAAAGATTTACACCAAGTAAAAATCCATGATAAAGATCCATGGAGGCTATTTGTTGTAAAATATTTCACTGAGTAAAAAATATGATAGATTTTACTATAAAGTGACAATAATACTGGTTGTTATTGAACTAAATATGTTTTAAGATCTTTTCTTAGGATCTTATTTAGTATCTTATCTTTTGGAATTGGTTTCCAGAAATAGTATTTAACTTTGATATATCGATTGTTAGTCTAATTCTGGAATAGATTTAAATCTACTGTATGAATGTACATTGATTCCTAAATATAATCAGCATGATTGTCACTAAAGTAGAGTGGAATTAGGATTAGGCCCTTTCTTCGTTTGAGTTTCTTAAGCACTTTCATCTCGCTTCTGAGCGATGCAAGAATGTTATTACTATTTGGTCATGACCGTTTTAGAATCTGAACTATTGGAATTGATTGCCAGAAATATTATTCAACTTTGATATGCCAATTGTTAGCCTAATTTCTGAAATAGAATTAATTCTACTATGAATATACATTTTGTTCTAAAGATCAGCAACAGAGTTGTCACTATAAGGTAAAGTCTTGAGTCACTTAAACATTTTCATCTTGCTTCTAAGCAATGCAAGAATATTGGTATAGTTATTTCAATTATTCTAGCCATTTTAAAATCTTATTTATTGGAATTGGTTTCCAGTAGTAGAAAACCAAATAAAACTTTGATATATCAATTGTTAGACTGTTTCTGAAATAGAATTAATTCTATTCTATTAAAGTAGTAGCAAACCAAATAAAACTTTGATATATCAATCGTTAGCCTGATTCTGGAATAGAATTAATTCTACTATGAATATTAATGTAGTTCTAAAGATAATCAGCATGGTTGTCACTAAGGTAAAGTCTGCAATGATGGTTTCTCTCAGTGTATATACGAGGATAGAAGAAAATCGAGTGGAATTAGGACTCACCTAGGCCCATTCTTCGTTTGAGTTTCTTGAGCACTTTCATCTTGCTTCTGAGCGGTGCAAGAATGTTGGTATCGTTATTTTGATTGTGGCCGTTTTCAACGGCGTGTTTCCCGTGGGAATTCTGATGGTGATGGCTCTGTTGGTGATTCTGGGGATGATTGCGTTGCATGAGCTGCTGCTGATGGTGATGATGATGGTGGTGATTGGTCGGATGAAGGTTCGATAGGCTCGGTACGAGGCCCGAGACCTGACTACCGCAGCAGTGACAAGGCTGGCCGCTCTTGCTGCCGGCACCTTTGACCGCGCACTCTCCGGACACCCCCATAAATGCAGCCGTTTTTTATATTTCACTAAATCCTCTTGTTTTTTTCCCTGTACCCTCACTGCCCCTTTTCTGGGCTCCCTATATTAAATGCGTATCTCTCAATAATAATCCTTGCGAGCAACTAAATCCACACCTCGGAATCAACCAAGAATCCAAAAGACAGTCTCGAGAATCCAGATTTAAAAAAAAAAAAGGAGAAAACAAAAATGAACCAAGAACGAATGTATTTGATGCTTTTTCGGTGAAAGGGGGATGAAACGGTGGATGCGGAAACCCGAGGGAGGTTTTGCACTGGTCGGCAGGGTACTCGGTTGCGAGTGAGATAACGCGCGATGATACGCAAACGCGGGGTGCTTGCGATTCGGAGCGGAGAAAAGTGAGCTCCGGGGATAACTGTGGACAGCCGATGGCTCCTCGACGAGCAGCCTGGCTAGACTGGCGATACGTCGGAGGTGCGCGTCGGAGTATCTGAGCGAAGGGCGCGAGCCATCGGCCAATCGGAACGCCGAGAGGATTCTCGCTGCCCCACCACTCGCGACAACCCCATGGGATCGCATTCACACAAGCGCAGCCTCGTTTTCTCCCCCCCCCCTCTCTCTCTCTCTTTCTCTCTTATTATCTCTCTCTCTCTCTCTCTGGTCCTCTCGCTGGTTGCAGGGAAGTTCCGCGAGAGTATTGAATACTCGATTGGGAGAGAGAGAGAGAAAAGAGGGAAACGCGAGGCACCTGGTGGACAGCTGCCGGGCTTACCTGGTCCGTGCACCGGGCTTGTACCGACCTCTTCTCAATCTCACTGTCTGTCTGCTCTTCTCGCTTTCTCTCTCTCTCTCTCTCTCTCTCTCTCGTTTCTTATTCTCCTCTTCGTTTATCGGTTACTTTCTCAGTCTCTCATTCTCATTTTTTGACCTCTCCTTATATATATTCTCTTCTCATTCGTTCTCTCTCACAATTTGGCCTTAGTTGTTGAGCATTGTAGTAAAGGACACTGAGAAAAACATTTGTTTGAATCCACTAAATGTATTTAGTTGACACGTAATTAGTTGTTTCAATGCTAGGATTGTTAAAAAAATTAATTATTTTCTTCAGTAGATATTCTGTACGTTTGTATGAAACGAAGATTTGGTTCAGTAAAGTTAGTGGCATCGAAGAATATGCCTGTTGAATGAATTCAATGAGATTTTTTAATGAAATAATTCATTATGCGATCAACTTGATGTTAATTTGAATCGAATAATTCAAATAAATAATTCAAGTTCTGTATTTCAACTGAATATTTAGTTCCTTCAAAGTATATTGCGGATTTCATTCATTTTAATCATTATTCCTTGATAAAATATGTCGTATTTGAACGATATCCGTTGGACTTGACAAAATACATCTCTTTAACAAAACAAATTATTTGAATAATGCACAAATTCGATTTCTTGAAAATATGAATTAATTATCAATTATTCACCAATTAATTAATATATTTTACTTGCGATCACTAAAAAAATGAAAAATAATATTTGTGTTATAACAAAATTAAGCGTAAAACGTAAACGTATCAAAAAAGGTCTCTGCAAATTTTTAACAAAATCTTAAGAAAACGATTTTATGATAGAACTATACCTTAACGTATCGGAACAAACATTTTTCTTGAATTAATCAAATTTGGTTTTCAGCGTAAGTACTGTTTCAATGAAATATTTTCCAACTGAATCTGTTTTCAGTGTATGTTTATATAGTTTAATTATGATGTATGTTTATATAATTTAATAATTAATAATAATTGAATACAAAGACTCCAAATAGAAATAATATCGCAATTCGTAATTGAATAATTTTTTAGACAAAATGTTTAAATGTATACTATTTCTTCACGTGATACATATACGAACATTCAAGAAAACAAAATCGTTCTCTGAATTGATTGATTGCAGTTCAATTATTACAGTCGAAATAGAATTTAAAGAAATAAACATAATTTTAACCTGATAAATAATAAATTTCGATTAACTAAATAATAATTTGTAACGTCAATAAATTTTTTATTCTTAGTGCAGGATAATTGTACTTGGTTTTTAGTATTCTTAGTACAATAAATTGGATCTATCAATAGCTTCGCTGATACTTTAATGACTGAGCCCCCAGTTCGATTTGCCACGCATATTTCGTATAAGGTAAACGTTCCAATAGTTGGACAGCTAAAGTTTTAACACTTTATCTTTGTTTAAAAAATATTCAAACAAAAAAATCTGCTTGAAATTCACATGTTGACTATTGTCTGATATTTTAGTGATCCGAAATTCATTTTATGTGTTAATTTTATATAATATTTTTAGTAAATAAATACTTGGATATTTGAATATGCAGAATGTCCCAATATATAGTTGGACATCAGAAAATCGGCCCTGTCTCTAACTTTGAGCGAGTTTGTTCCAATAAATTAAAATTATGAAAAATAAACTTCATTGAATATGAAAAATAATCCATATGATATTATTGAGAAAAAAAAAATTCAAATATTAAAAATAATGTAGCAAAAATTGTCCAAATATTGGGACATGTCCATCTATTGGGACGTTTACCTTACACACTTCTTTATCTCCCTCTCACCTCTTCATTTTCTTTTTTATCCGCTTCATCAACAAGAGAGCGTCGAGAGCGCCCTTCTTTCGCCTCTCAGCCTCGTCCTTCTTAATTCGAAGTCGCCAATTACTTTTTTTAATCTCCTCCCCCCCCCCTTTTCCCTTCCACCCTGCTCTTCTCTCTCACTCATCCAGTGACGTTCTGTCCTTATCCCTCGAAAGAGAGATCGCGACACAGATGCTCAGTGAATAATTTTTCAAGAGCCAAAAAAAATTATACATTCGTACAAATATCTTTTCTTTTTTTTTCGATATTCCTTTTTTTTCTTTTTTCAAATAAACTCAAGGCCTGGGGCATCTTGAAACTTAGCTTCTTCTTTTTATTTATTGGTGATTCTTTTTATTATTTTAAAAATTTCATTTTATTATTTTTTATTTATTTCATGTATTACTTTTTTCAAACTTCATATTTTTATTTATATTTAAATAAAGAATAAATAAATAATTTAAATAAACTCTTGAATAATTAATAAAAGTACACTGAGAGAAAAGAATGATAAATTTTAGTATACAAAAGTGACAACTATACTAATTTGTCATTTTATGATAAAATCCACTATCGTGATTTATCTCAGTGTAATAGAATATTTTCTGCCTTTTTGAAACAATAGCAATAACAAAGAGTTTTTATAAATTATTGTTAAACAACGCGTGTCAAATTTGACGTTTAGCTTTATCAACGCCATACTAGGAATAAAAATAACAATTGTTTTATAAAGTAGCTTCGTAGAATTGTGGAGTAATTACCGTCGTCCATTTCCAAGGACCAAAGTTGGAATCGCACGTCAGCAGAATCGCAAACATGCGGAGACTCGCGAATATTGTTTTTTTTTTTGCATGAGAAGCAATTCTTATATTTTCTAGTCGTGTTTTACAAATAACATTTTTCTCCGCAATAATATATTATGAAGAGTAATCTTTTTTTCATTTTAAACATGTTTTTAAAAATACTATAGTGCACATTTTGCGTATCCACTTTAACAGAATCCTTACGAATAAAATATTTTTTCCTGGGACGTTTGTTTGAAAAATTATTATAACTTCTGTTAATAATTTCGTACAGTGTTAAAGAAGTTGAAAATTAATATAGTTATCGTGTTTTCTCTTCATGAATAAAACGTTTAAATATTCGTTATAAAAACTTACGAGAAACAACTATTAGTTTTAGTACATGTCTTTGATAATTCAAATATCATTCATTGATATGTATAGATTCTTGAATTCTATTCAGAGATTTTCCCCAATAATATCAACATTTATTTTTTCAAAAGTAATAAATAAAACATATTTTGTATATTATTTTTAATGAAGAAATTTAATCTAAAATAAATTTCAACAATATTTATTTATCAAAAGTAATGAATGAAGTAATAAATTTTGTATTTTCCTGTTAATGAATAAATTTAATGTGAAATAAATGTAAAAAAATAAATAAATTTATAAACGCGAGTAAAAATTGAAAATAAAAATACTGGACGATTCCCTGAAGGGGACTATTTGGCGTATTTTCGTTCGTTTGTTTGAAGAAGCTCCGGTGAATGAAATTTCATGTGTAAATGCGTTTGTAACGGTGGGGAAGCTCGGCGTGCCCGAAAATCCCTCACCGTAACAAAACCTCGTATCCGTCTCTTTCTGGAGGTGCACAGGAGTCGAGCGAAACGGAACAGAAGATATCGTCTTTCCCGCCTGGGATTCAAAGTGCCACTCTCCTCTCACGGAATTGATCGCGATACTTTTTTTTTAACACACGCATCGACATCGAAAGAAATTTTGTTTTGCTCTTTTTCTAGCCAGCTATACATTTAATTTTTCGAAAAACATCACCCTAATGTTTTTCTACGAAAAAAAAAACAAACAAACCTTAAGAATCAATTTAAGTATATATATATATATATTTTTTTTTAATTTTTACGATCCCGAAAATCATCTAAAAATTAACGCATTCGTGCAATGACAAAATATTTTTTTGTTATAAACTTATCAGACGCTAAATTTTTTTAAATTTTTCAAATATATAAAAATATATTCAATATTTATATTCATATTTATTTATTTTCATTGTATTTTATTTATTTATATATTTTTTAAGAATATTTAAATATTTAAGTAAACGCGTTTATTGTGGGTACTTTTGATATTTTGATCAAGTTACTTTTTTTTTTAGAAATTTTAATTTATATCCTCTCGCGTTGCCATTTTTTCCTGTTCCTATTTTAATTTTTATCGGAGTCGCTCCGAAATGAATAATGTAACTCGTATCCGTAACCCCGTACGTGCCGTTCCGCGTTACGCACTCCTGCGGTGGGGTGTTGTACGTGTGCATAACCTTGCCAGAATTCCTCCTAGGTAAGTGCGATCAGTATAACAGTTTGCTAGCATATTCGCGACTTTTCTTTCATTTTTCCTCACATTCTATCCTTTCTACAAAAAGAAACCTAAAATATATTAATTTTCAACCCAACATGAAAAAAAAAAAATCTGCAATATCACAATAATAAAAATATATCAGGAGCTTAACTTAATTAAGAAACTATAGCTTTTCTATCATGACAATAATTCATGAAACACTACCATTTAATTTCAATAATTAACAATATTTAAATAAATCTAAAAGTAAAACGAAATTTAGCCATTATTTAATTTTAAAAAAGTACTTTGCTCTTAACAGATATTGGAATAAATGTACACATTCGAATTTTGCTAAATTTCTCAACTTTTTTGAACTCATTGGGAAAAATCAATAAAACATATATTCGCAATTATTTTCAAGTTTGGTTGCTGGTATACGATCGTAAAAATTGATTAGAGCAACTGTTTAGTTTTATTGAACCAAACAAACTTTTTTCTCAATATACAATTCATTATTGATTTTGCAGCTCGATATAACACAAATATTTATTCATTACAAATTGTAACTGTTATACACCAATTATGTGCATTATTGACCTATTAATTTCATAGATTTACTATTACAAATTTATTGATGAAACAATTCCTAACGTATTGTATTTTTTTTCTATGAAACAACAATAATAAAAAATAATTTAAAAAAAACAAAAAAACATCTACGTGTATACTTATAGATAATTGAATTCATTATTTTCAACAATTTTTAACATAAATTGAAAAAAGGCACTATATATTTGTTACATAATGAAAAAATTAGTCGTTTCTAAGTATTGCAGCTAACAATTAATTCCAGAAGTGCAAATTACATAATTTTTACTTAATATCACACAGAAATAATAAATAATAAAATAATAATGAGTAAAATGAATTGAATAGAAAACAAATAAAATAAATATACATATACTAAATAAAATTAAATAAATAAATAATAAGTAAAATAACTGAATAATATCCAAAATGTACTATAATAGAGCAATAATAAATAAAACATAAATTATTGGAAAAAATTTGATACTTCGCTACCTGTATAGACGAAGGCTCTGATTAATGAAAATAATTGAATACGATCGTTAATTTTCTAAAGACGAAGAGAAAAATGAATAAACTTTTATTATTTACATATTGCAAGGATTTTTGAAGGATTCCCTGACGGATAGCTTTTTATATGTGAGATTTCGCGGAGAACAAAAGAGAGGTGTATTGCACCGATGAAACGACGAGGAACGAAAACGAGAACGGATAACGAAGAAAAAAAGGCTTCTCCGGGTAAAGGTGATTATCGGGAAAGAGCGACGAAGTCTCCGCGTGAGCCAACTCGAGGAAACGGAGACACGCCTGGCTTGCCCGAGAAGCGAGATTGCTTCATAGTCTTCCTTCGTCTCCCCGCCTTCCCCTCTCCTCCTCGCCACTCTTTCCTTCTCCCGCACTTCCTTCCGCCCCGCGTCCTGCCCCCCTCCCCCCCCCACACCAAAATCCGCGAGCGTTTCTCCTCGATTTACTCATCTTTCGATCATTAACGAAATCACTTCTCTGCAAGGCAAACGTCCCAATAGTTGAACAACTATAAGGGTTTTTCACACTTTATCTTTATTCAAAAAATATTCAAACAAAAAAATTTGCTTCAAATTCACATCTAAACTATTGTCTGATATTTTAGCGATCCAAAACTCACCTTATGTGTTAATTTTTGACAATTATTCTAGTAAATAAATACTTGAACGTTTGAATATGTAGAACGTCACAATATAGTTGGACAGAAAATTGAACCTGTCTCTAGGGTTCAGCAAGTTTGTTCCAATAAATTAACGTTATGAAAAATAGACTTCTTCGTATAGGAAAAATAATCCTTACGATTCTATTGATAAAAAAACAATTGAAATATTAAAAATAGTATAGAGAAAATTGTTCAACTATTGGGACGTTTATCTTATAAGTTTGTTTTTTAAATTTTATCGAACTGTAGGACTATAAACTGTATAATAAACTATACAATAAACTGTACAATGTTCGATCTTATATTGAACATTTTTAAAAACATCGCATAATAAACTTTAAGATTAGAAGTTGGACAAGAAAAGGAGAAATACAATTAGGTTGCTAAGAAACTATATATATCGAAGTTCTTTTCAAAAGTCAGTTCGAAAAAAGTATATTTTAATATTTTGATTTTTGTATTATTTTTGAAAATTTGTAATTGTTCTTTCTTTATGTCTTCAAATATAACAATTAGTTCGATAGTATTTTTTACAACCATTTTTGTTCAATTTACATCGTTATAATTAATATTAAAAAAATACTCAACTGTGAGTTTTTTCTATTACAACGAGAATTGTAATTTTTTTAAATATAAACTATATAAAAAGATAATAAAGAAAAAGAACGTTTCAACGAATTAAAATTTAATAAAAAATTTGTTTTTTTTTACAAAAAATGATTTTTTAAATTACTTTAATGATAATAAATAATAAATATAAATAAAATACTTAATAGTATTATTAGTATTATTATTATACTTATTAGTATCGAACTATTGTTCGACAGTTAGTGTTTTCCATGGCATCGAGAATTATTTGTAATATTTTTCTGTATCAAGATATAATAAAAGATAAAAACGGAAATATGGATCGTTTTACGGTTGTAAATTTAATAAAAGTTTATTTCGGGTTTACGAAAATTCATTGTAAGCTATGAAGTTTAAATTCAACGATATTCGAAACGTAAATGCCCATACAAGTTGGTTCCCGGTGGATAAGAATTTTTTTTCCGTACACGTGTATATCGGCGCGCGAGTAAAAATCGAACGTCATCTGTCGTGGTCGTGTTTTGTTTCTTCGTTTCTTGGCTGGAAGCGAGCCACATGCTACATGAAATGGGATTATTTTGGCCAGAGACTAGAGAAAGAAAAAGAGCGAAAGAAAAGAATAATGGGCGTGTTTCCATTTTTTTTTCTTTTCTCGGTCAACGACTTTTCGTAACATTGTCAAAAATTGCAGCAAACGCTTTCTCGAGATCACGAGGATTACTGGCTTCACCCTGGCACGTGTTTGAGCCAACAAATTTGACAGGATGCAAAGGGTTCATTTTAAAAGAAAATACAATACAATGTACCTCAAGGTAGTACATTCACGAAACAATTTTTTAAACGATTTTTTTTTTAATTCAGGAATTTGTTAAACTCAATAAATATTAAGAATTTAATTATCGAATTAATTCAATTATTTAATATAGTTGAATTAAATGAATTATTAGTTAATTAATTAGTTAATTAAATGAATTATTGGTAAATCGAATTATAATGAAGTCGAGCCAGAGTTTGTATTAATATTAGCTATAATGAATTATAATTAGGTAGTAAATCTATATGAAACGATTTGGAATTATTTTCTTATCTTCGATTGGAATATACCACGAAATAATTTTAATTGTATTTATGTATAATTTGTATCTATACATGGAAGGAATTGAAGTGTAATTTTGTGAGAAAATATTTAATTTCTCTTCGTTACGAATGCATGTGAAAAGTTTGAGTAAAAGCTTCGATGGACGATTCACAGGTTATTTTATGCAAATTGAGTAAGTCGTCGAGTAAGTGATACGAAGTGATGGCTTTTGAAGGAGAGTGTTGTCTTGAATGGAAAAAAATTCTCACACCGTCTCGTCGCGTGCACGGACTGCCAAAGGTAAATATCTACGACGACACCCACACATGCGCCGAATTCCCTGTAATACGCGAGCAAGAAGCAACTTGACCTCGCGATGACCCGTCCAATCATTTCATAACGAGAGTCAATTCGATCCAATGAGAGCACACGCATCTCTCTGCCCGACATTTTTCATATACTAGGTGTGTCAAATCAACAATTGCCTTCAAACACTTTTACTTATACACACAAATTTTAAAAATCTATTTCTTTTAATACAACATATTCAATATAATTTGAAAAATTCTAAATTTTTTTATTCATTTTAAAATTCACTATTTTCAAAATCAATTTTCAAATTTCCAGAATTTTCGAAACAATTTGCAAAATTCTAAATGTTTAATCCAATTTGTAAGATTAAAAATTTTAAAATCAATTTTCAAAATTAATATTGTCAAATTAACTTTCAAAATAGAAAAATTTTTTAATCAATTTTCAAATCAGTATTCACATTTAAAATATTCGAAACATCGATAGAACCATGTACCGTTATCTTGACTGATTTTTTATATTCAAAAATAAATATTAAATTTTTGAAGGACTATTTAGTTCAATAGCTTCGTAGTTTAACTTATTTTACCAAATTTTACTACGAGATTAATTAGCACATACAAAAAACAGTATTTAACAATAATATTGATGTCAATAAAAGACTCGATACAAAAATATTTTTATTTTTATAATTATACTATAGTTTCATCAACGAGCATAATTTCTTTTAGAAGAGCATCCTAGAAAAGGTTTGTATCTTTAAAAAAATTTTTTAACAATTTTACTTTTATTAAGATAAGTAAATTATGAAGGAAGATTATTCTATAATTTTCTAAACATTTTTAAAACAAGATGGGAGGATTTGTCCTGTTGTGAAGTAAATATTACGAAACAGTATTTTTACCGATGAAAATAACATTATTTTATTTTATCTATTACATGTTGACCTTATTAAGAATAATATGTAAAAGAAATTTTATTTTTTAAATTATGAGAATTGGATTAATTTTTGATATGTCATTTCTATCATATAGTATATAAAAAACACTCATGCCAATTTTGGTATCATTTTACTGAAAGATTCAAGATTTTCAAAACCTCAAAGTTTCTCTATAAAAACCAATGCTCAGATTTAACACTGCTCTTTATGGAAAATTTATAAATTTCTCCTGCATATGAATTTAAATTAAAATATGAAATATTTGTTATTTTTTTAAATTCTCGCATTATGGTACCTTTTATATTAAACTATATTTTATAAATATTACACTACAACTTTTTTATTGAATTATTTAAGAAATAAAAAATATATAAATTTTTGATAAAATATCATCATTGTACTCAAATTAGTAACTTAGTGCAAAATCTGACTTTAGCGAATGGAATGTTAACATAATTTAATCTTTACTGGGATCCAATGATCTACAGAGAAAAGAATGGTAGATTTTACTATACACAAACGACAACTATACTAATCATTAAGGAACTAATTATATTTTATTTAGATCATATCCTATAGACATACTATGTTTTACAATAAACATGTTTAGTTATAAAGTAACCAGCATATAGTTGTCACTGTGGTAAAATCCACTATCACGATTTCTTTCGGCACTTTTATAATTTTTTTTTCCATGGAATTTTCTCATGGAAACTGAAAGTCACCCTGTATGTTTGAGAAATTGAGAGAAGAAGCTTCGAGGCTTGCTCTCGCTTTCTTACAAGCTTGAATACCGGAGCGCATGTAATAGAGGCTGGCTCTCGGTCACTTTTGCTCTCGGCAGGCCTCGAACGCACTTACAGAAAACGTGTACTATAAGCCACAACGCAATATATACTCCGGTATTTATGTGGTCAATGTACAAGAGAGACTATATAGTATAGTGTCGATTACAATTGCCACTCAGATTTGAATCGTCTGTCCATTCACCCACGTTCGTCATCGTACTTTTTACTCCTTCCTATTTTATTTTTTTTTTTTCAATTCACGTAGTCATTATTACCGCCCACGCATCTCGTTTCATGAATGGAGAGACAAAAAACTCGATGAGACTGAATAGAACTTATATTCCAGGAGCGTAATCCCTTTTGTTTTCGTTTTCACGATTTTCCTTCGAACCTTTTCGCATTGTTCAGACGACACGTGCCTCGTTTACAATTTTCGATGGTCTCAAAAAGAGACGCGATGAATCGACTCTCAATTAGCTTCTATTTTTTTCTTTTTTTAATTTCTTGAAAAAAAATGAAATTTGCTCATTTTCGATCTCGGTCTCGATTACATCTTCTTTCAATCTTTACAATACAATCGTTTGCATTTTTTTTGTCTTTTCTGAGACTAAATATCACAAGAATTTATTTTTGAGCATAAAAACTTGAAAAATATTAAGTATATCTTATATACACCTCCAAAATAGAAAATGATGAAAAGTTTTCAAAAATCATACATATTATTGAATATGTTATTATTTTGTTATTAATATTGTTATTTTTTTACCATGGTTTATATCTATTTTTTCTTTCACATTGTATTTTACAATGATTTTGTACATGTTGCTTAATGCGATTGCTATAGGTCATATAATAAAAACTATTAATCCATATTCATCGACTGAATATCATTCTTTGATTCTTTCATCAATTTCTGTCAAAAAATGAGTCTTCGGCTTCGGCTCGGATGACAACAATTCGAGGGCGGGAATGTTCTACTTTCCTCCCTTGGTGCGTAATATACTATTTCATCATTTTCATTTTTGAGCACAACATCCTTAAAAAAACTCACTCAATAATTAAGAAACTCACTTTTGTCAAGAGCTATTTCTACAATTTTTTGTTCGACTTTGAAAATACATTTCAATATGTTTAGAAAATTTACTCACGTAATCGCGTGAGAATAAGAAAAGAATTTGAAACGTAATCCATTACAGGAACAAAGTGTTGAAAAAAAAAGATTATTCTTGTAGTTGACTGTACGAGCTGATAAGATCCTTTCGGAACGTGTCTCTATACATTTAAAAAAGCGTTATCGGCTATTCAAATACAGCGGTACGTTTGTACATCAATTTACTCGGATTATTGTTATTATGTTTATTATTATCCTCGCACGGTACACACGAGTACATAATTCATGGTTTGCATGCGGAGATAAAGGCCGTCTTTCGAGTTTTGACCCCGTAACTTTTTTTTCCGTATCGCATTTACAAGAGGGCGTTTATTTAATCCGCGCGCACTTACTCTCGCTCTATAAGCACAGATAAGAAACTTCGGTCTCTTCGGAGCAATGAATATCTCTCCGCGCTTTATATCTCCGAGCTGCAATTCGTCTACCATATATATATAGCTCCAAAAAACAGTACATGTACTGTGAAAAACGAGGCAAGTCCATTTACAGGATGCATAGTTGTTGAAGAAATAATTGATGAAAAATATATCTTGAAAAAGCATACTTGCCGAGTTAGATTTTGTTTAATAAACTCGGCAAGTATGCT
>JAPYYW010003262.1:0-15741 GCA_030522545.1 Cremastinae sp. A BG-2022a
AAAAAATAAAATAATTTCTAAAAAGTGCAAAATCCCCATGTTATTTAAATGGAAAAAGTATCGTCATTTAGGCAGACTTTCCCGGCATCGGAGGGGGGGGGGTTCAAAATTCATTGTAGAACCAAAACTAAAGATTTAGCCCGAACCCAAGCCAAAATAACCAACTTGGTAAATAACGGACACCCTAATATATATATTTATAATTGATGAGTTTCTTTTTTATTATGGTATATTGTCGTTTTGATTACAATACAGGGAACGCATCACTGCGGCTTCGAGATAGAAGGCGCTTTTTAGTTTTCTGTCCCAGCACATGATAACTAATCCGGGTTCATTATTGTTTTTCTCTCTTGATTCGCTGGTAATCCCACGAAGGATAGAGGGGTAGCGGAACTTGATAATCCTTAGTCAGACAAAAAACGTGGACTGCGGTGAAGTGAAAAAAAGGCATCGATGTTTTTTTCGGGGTTTCGTATAACACAGGGGCTTTTGTATTATCTCCGATAAGAGTCTCCGGAGTCTTCCCATCATCGCCGCTTCTTTGCCTTATCCTTCCCACATACGGGGTGTCTCTCAGACGCGAGCGAAAAATAAGTAAGCATAAGTGGATTTTATTATTTGGATACTCTGAATATGCGTGGCTGAATATACAATATATATATATATGCATTTTCTTGAAATTTCATTGGAATTCTTTTTCTCTCTAAGATGCTCAAGAAAAAAAAAGTGTCTCTCGCACTGACGCGGTAACCTGTGCAATGTAAAAGTCTTCCAGCTGTCGGTATCTCTTTTCACCGTGGATTCACAATGAAAGAAACAATTCACAGAAAAAAGATCCCAGGGATTTGATGGTTTTCAAGAACACTTACGCTTCCTTCCTCGTCGTCGTTTCATTCCTCTTTGAAATTCTCTCCGACTGTGCCATCTATATATCTATGTAAACTTTTCCTCGATGCGAAAAAACTGTAACTCCGTCGGCAATTGCCCGCTACTGCGATGGAAAAAATATATTCCACCAATTTCTTTAAAAGTTGGAAATGCCAAAACAAAGTAAATGAATGTTTTTCATTATTACAAGAGCAACTCGAAAATTGGTGTGTCAAGGTTCGTCTTGGTCTCTCCGCTGAGTTGATTCGTCCTTTTTTCGCAAATTACAGCGACGAAAAAACGCTCTGAATTGTATGAAAGTTAAGTAATGAGCGTACAGAGATAAAAGAGAGTAGAGGTAAAAAAAAGGTAGCGCGGAGCAAAAACTAGAGAATACGTGGGACTCGTGCGTGTGTAAGAAAGAGAAAAAAAAAGTAGACGATTAAAGGGTCAACCGGGAACTCGATATAATCAGACAAAGCTGGGAGGGTTTTTGTAGATTAGTGGATATAACCGTACTCCTTGGCAACAGAGAGCTCGGGCGGGCTGCGGTACTCGTCCAAAACTGCGCCAGCGGGCTCGGAGGAAATATATTTACTAGCACGACTCACCGCGACCACACACACACACACACACTCTGCATCAGAGAGAGTGCCCGCTAAATTGGCCTTTTTCAAAATGGCAGTGTTTAATTAATATTTAATTGCATGCAGCATTTTTAAGGACATCGCAAAGCCAAACGTTGCTGCGTTTGTTTTCTCCTCCATTTTTTATTTAAATTTATTACTTAACGAAAATAAAACGAGAAGTGCGGACACACTACGCTCGTCGTCGTTATTTTCTTGGCCTTCATTTTCCTCGTCGCCTGGAGTGTATCTCGGCAGCAGGCCCGCACAACTCTCTCCATCAAAAACCATGTGTATATATACACATATATAGCCATATACCGTAGCACGTCTCGGTCGTACAAGTATCGATCTTTAACGCGATTTTCGCTTCGTGAGCGACTCATCCCGCCGGCGTCTCGGTTTGTTCGTGCGCGAATTACTTCTACTTCCTACTTTCGCAGTCTGAGCTTTCATCTCCGAGAGCGGAAAAAGTGTGAGAGAGAGACAGAGAGAGAGCAGGAGAAGCGCCGATGACCCAGGTCATGGCGCGGGTTCGGCCAAGGATGCGTCGTAACAGCAGAATCGTACACCTTGATGACGACGGCGGGAGGAGGGCTCGTGCTTCCGTCATCCTCATCGCCGTGTGAGTCCGCCGACACAGACATGGACCGTATCTCCTGATGTGTGTGTGGCTAAAAGCGTTAAAGGGTCTTTCCCGTTGTCATTGGCATTGCGCGTAAAATAAAAGAGACGAGGGACGAGAGAGTGTGAGGAAAAAGGACGACGAGAGCGGGGACCATGCCGGGCGCGAGCGAGAGGAGAAGAGCGAGAGAAGCAGCAGGAACGCGCGGAGAGGCTCTCATCTGATGGCGAGGCGCAAAACGGACCGGAGGCTAGGGAGAAATTCGTTCGCGTTTCGCAGCACGTTTTTGCCCCGCGTACGTGCGTCGCTTCCGCTTCCAAGCCCCCGTGGAGATGAATTTTCTCTCTCTCGCTCTCCCGGGCTGTTTCGTCTCCCGGCTGTGCATCCATTTCCCGTCTTTTTCGAAACCCTCTGATCTCTCAGTTTCTCTCGCTCCGGTTTTTCTCTCTCGATAGTTAAGGCGTCGTGTGTTAAAGCTCCTTCGGTCTTCGGAGGATATTAAATCCCCTTTATAACCGACCGTTTTCTCCTCTTCAACGCTCCCTCCTGGGCCCCCTCCTCTCTCTCTCTCTCTCTTCTCGCCCTCTCTTCATCCTCTCTTTTTTTTGCCGCAGCCAACCTGCTCCACGCTGCCGAGCTCACTGCTCACTCCAACTTAATTTTCCCGTCGTCTTTCTTGAGCGAGAGAGAGAGCGCGCGCGCGCGCGCGCGAGATACACACACTGCGGGCTTTATATCTATATCGACGAGCGGGCGAAAGAATAGATGAGTGGAAAGATAAACGGTGAATGAATAATCCATGCACGAGATGGGAAACGAGCGAGAAACGATGAAAATGATAGAAAAAACCTTAAATGAGATGACGATGAGGTGGGAGGAGTCCGGGAGAGAAAAAATCGCGGAAGATTTGTCCCGTTCGTGCACCCACAGACACGCTCACATTCAAGCGAGCACATACACATTTTAGATTTTATTATACTCGGACGGCTGAGCAGGAAGAATCAATTTGAAATTTCAATTCGGAAGTGCGATATTAAATACTCGTTCCGAAAAGCGAGACGGGCGACTTGCGCCTCGTGGGATGGGAAAACGAAGGAAATAACTGAAATAAAATCAGTATTGTATTACCGAAGACGGAGGAAAATGATTACGCGCTGGCAGAGAATATATATTATGTATTTTCCATGCACGCATATTCTAAAATATATTATAATAAATAAATACAATATATATATATATATATATATATATATATATATATATATATATATATATGTTTTTATGCATTGCAATGTAATGATTCCTCGAAACATTATCGAAAGCACACCTTACTCTTTCATCATATAAGGTAAAAGTCTCAATTATTGGACAGCTAAGGGTCGGTGGGACGGAATTTGGAGATGAAAAATATTAAAACAAGAAAAAAATCGTCAATTTCATATTAAAATGAATGCTTGATATTTTTACTTTCAAAAACTCACCTTTAAAATGCTTTTTAAATGATTCAAATCATAATAAAATAATGAAAATGTGAAGCATGCAAATGTCCCAATGTTGTACAGGCATGTCCAGTTTTTGAACAGTATAAGTAGCCGCAGGAATGCTGTATATTTGACTGGCCTCTCGCAACGAAATCTCTTCTTTGATTGCATCTATAATGTTAATTTTACAGTTTCTGAACTGTATGTTGATTTACATTGCCAATATTAAAGATTGATTTTGTATCTGTATAGGTTATATTTTCTTTTTATATTGTCCATACAGTTTATCGTACGGAAATACAAATAAAAAAAGTAAATTTCATATGGGCACTCATAGTTTTTATCCAAAAAAAGTAGATTAATATCTTCAAGTTATGATTTTTCACACGATCACTATACAGATTTGATCGATGTTGATGGGTTTGATCACACTATAGAAATATTTGGTGTTCAACTACTGGGACATACTACATTTTTTATTTCCCAATAAATGAACACACCGTATTTTTAAATAAATATTGAATTTTAAAAAGTTTTTAAAAATTGTTTTGTGTAAGAAATTTCCTGAGGAGAAAAGCTTTTATTTTTTGAGCTACGACAATTTTTCTATTTTTTATTGCCTAAAGTATGAAGTGGCGCCTCCTAGAAAAAACGATAAGCGCAGTGACTGAGAAGTCTAATCACGTCACCGTTATTGATAAAAATTTTTTTTTCTATCAATTAACGCTTTTTTCTTGTATAAGTATGTAACATTTTGATGGATAAAAATTCCAAGTATATCATGTCATTTTTATAAATAAATAAATGCACCCATGTGAATGAGAAATTATAAGAATACAAGATATAGTGTTCAATAATTGAGACATTTATATACCTAATACTGTGTATATAGTATATAGGCAAATTTTTTTGCGATGGCATTTGCGAAATTATATCCAACTTGGCTGAGCCTCGTGCTTTCGTGTTTCGCGAAGAGAAAAGAGGGCAAGAGAAAAAAATTGGAACACGGTAACAGACGGATTTCAAGGATTAAGCAACGGCAAGGAATCGAAATTGAGCGACGCGCGTGGGTTACGACGGCTCTACGCCGAGCAGTCGTGAGATTTGATCAAGAGCGGTGATCGCATCGGTTGCTCCCGCGCCTTTTGCTCGCGAGCACGACACGATATATTCTTTTTCTCAGGTATACATGATATTAAATATGTACGCCGGGAACATAGCTCGATATGTTTCACACTGCAGGAACGAAAAAAAAAAGAAGAAATAACGCAAGTTCGAAAGGAGAAATATAAAGTTTTTATTCTCGCCTCTGGAGACCCTGCACGATTGTCGTACACACGATTTTTTCAGCCTGAACGTGTCACAAAATTTACGGATACGATCTATACAACGTGCACTGATTAAATCGTGTCACCGGAGCAACGAAGACAGAGCGTAATAAAAAGCGCATTTACACCACAACGACGACGCTACACACGTCGTCCTCCTGCGAGAATCGGAATTTAACTGTAAGCCGGACGAGAGAGGCGCAGCCCGCGGTTGTATAATAATAGAGCAATATGTTCGACAAATCGTTTGACAGAATCGTTGCTTCGTTTATTGTCGTAACTATTATTTTTTTAACGTTCTGATAAACTCGAAGGTAGCGCAGGAAGGTCCCTGAAGATTTACGATAAAAATTGACAGGAAATAAACGGGAAAGTTTTATTTTTTACTGCTGCTATCCTTGTAGAATGGAAAAAAAGTACTTGGACAGCCGAGCAGTTAAATTTTTGACGAATTTATCTTCAAAATAATCGTGTGGTTGCAAAGCTGAGGTCTATTTATTCTATATATATGTGCGCCTAGAATATCCGTGGAATCGATACTCGGATCTCACTTCCAGGATTTCGTTCAGATTTTGTTATGAGAATGGGATCGCACAATTCGTAGTCCTGTCAGTGAGCCCTCTCCTGCGTCTCTCAAATACCGGAAAGATGGAAGCTCCGGGCTGTGCGAGAGGCGAGAAAAGCAAGAAAAGTGAAGGAGAAGCAAAAGTGTTGGAGAGCCCTTTCGTTTCTTCCGACATAGATCCAAAAGATTATCTCACGTCCGCGTGCACGGAAAGCTCGCTATCGCGTTCTACTTCCCACCTTCCTGTTCTACACGAGTGTTTTCGTTACGATATGCGAGAGTGCGCATGAGAGAAAGAGAGACGGAGAGAGAAAAGAGGAAACATATCACGAACGAGACTTCGTAACTCTCCCGTCAGAACCTGTCGAGTCTTCACTTTCATACTTCCTCTCTCTCTCTCTCTCTTGTACATCCTTTATTATATATATCCACCGCACTCTTTATATCTTTTTTATCGCTTGTATAATAAATTGTTTAGGTGCTCTGCAAAATATTCAAGTAGTGCATTCTCTTCTTATACTTTTTTTAAGATTTCTGAAAAATTGGGCAATAAATTTAATCAGCATAAATTAGTGTGCTCACATATACAGTCTTGCCTTGCATATAAACATTGTACTATATTTCACATTATTTTTATGAATCGATGAGTTTAATATATAATGGTCGTTGATTAATAAAAAATAATGTGTGTATTTTTCCAATGCTTCGTTCCATAAATTATTTTTTTTCAAGAACAGAAAAAAAATGTTCACTCGTCGGGCAATATCCGATTTGTTGACACATCTGTTATCTCCCATTTTTATTCACGAAACTGATTATTGGAGCGATCGAAGGAAGTTTTTTCACTCGAAGCTTCGCTCTCTCGGCTATTCTTATTTTACGAGGAGTGAAAATATCGTCGCCCGGCGTTGTTTCAATGAAAATTTTCCGTGATCGTGACTGGGACACGGTTCAATTTTCGTTCACGATTATTTCGGTATCGGTAAAACTGTACCGTAAGGTAAATGCGTACACGGACGTACCACTTACACCTGTATATCGAGTTAAACGATTATCGAATTCAATAAAAGCGTAGAATAAAGCGAAAAAGCGCACCAGAAGAATAAGAAAGAGAGCGAAACGAAATTGACGAAATGTAACGCTATGATTATTATTATTATTATTCCTGATGTCCTTTTTTTCATCATCCTCTCTTTTATCTCTTCTTACACATCTTATATGAAATTTTTGTATTTTCGTTACGAACATTTCCGATGTACTACCGCAGTTGGAAAAAAAGTGAATTCTCCTGTAAGCGTATATGTATTGCATGGCTTTGGACTGGGTGATGCAAATATCGGTAGTGCAGTAGCCGACGTATTTCCGATTGGTGGCCGAGTTGAATGAGAAAAGTGAAAAAAAAAATGAAATCAAGAAGAATGGAAGCATTTTACCAATGATTTGCGGAGCTTCGTGCGAGGGTAATAATGCGAATGCGGGCGAGTGTATGCGTGCATTCGCGTTCGAGAACTCGTGTCGATATAGGCGATAGAGAACGAAAGGCGTGACCGCGAGGCAGCGACGCTCCTGGCGATCTCGACGGGCGCATCCACAAATCAGTTCGGTCAACGGGATGACGTACGCCCGCATTCATACACGAGCAAATCCAAACTGCGACGGGATCGACGCTAAAAGGCGTGAAGGACGCTAACGAATAGATTCAATTGATTTAATACCGTTTCGGAGTTAAAAAGAATATCGAAAGCGCAGAAAAAAGACACATCGAGCTAAGTGTTATATACGGAGTCAGAAATCATTTATTTCTCTCGTGTATACTTTCTCCAATGCAATTCTTTGTGAGAAAATTTATCGTACGCAAACACAGCCTCTGTCCAACGTCTATAAAAAGGAAAAATCATACAATTTGTGTACTTTTTTATCCGACATTCCAATTTTTAAACATATATATGTTTACCCTAAATTAATAGCAAGTTTTTATTTATATTTTATTTATTTATCAGAGACAATTAGAGTGAGTTATTTTACTTGAATATTACTTTATTTCCAAATCGTTGAATTTTGGATTAGTTACGTTGTCACAGCGGAGTGAACTTTTTTCTAATAAAACGTGACACGTAACAGAGAGGAGAATCATGATTTAATGATATAGTGGGTGAAGCATCCAGCGAGCACATATATACACACACGATCTGTGAAATGCTATGTGAAATTTTGGCGACAGGAAAAAAGGACAAAAAATAGAAAAAAAAATAACAGCGAAATACTGGACAAGCAGAAAACAAATGATCATGATGGAAAGAAGGAACGATCGATCGAACGAATTTTGCACCAGTTTCAACTCTCGACATTTGTCTTTGTGTGTGCACAGACGCATGTTTACGCATGTGCAAGAGCATATATACGTATAACAAATGGTTGCATTCGATACGCGAAGTGAGACACATTATTCTCTTCGTTTCTCTCTCTCTCTCTCTCTTTTTTCTCCTATATACCTTTTTTTGTTCGCCCATTCGCAAAGAGACGCGAGAGGCATGTTGCGGCATCGAGCTTCGATTTATAGAACGAAACGTGATCCGCGTCCGATCCGCGGCTTTCCATATATTTTTGTTTTTCTATTTACCTTTGCTATGTGACCAATACACGAAAATGCCTAATTGGCGCAACACCTCGGGATAGGTTCTGCATCTACCTCGTTCCTCATCGCCTATATATATATATCTATAGCTTCATTTCTCCAGCTTCGGGAATATCCACGGTGCAGAGCCTTTATTTTCACCCACCGCGTTGATGCAGCTGCACGCGTTTTTGGATTCTTTATCATGCGCTTTTGTCTACTTCGGCAGTGAAAAAATACCATGGAAAATAGAAAAAAAACAGCAGAGAGGCGAGATACATATAAAATTCGATTCGTTAAGTTAAAAAAAAGAAACATTGTTGATAAAATATCACGTTTTATTTTGCGAAATGAAACAATCGTGTATATATATATATATAATCACGCGTATTTCGATGAATTTCCTTTATATTTCGTAAATGGATGAATGTCGAAACCGGACGGTGAAAGCTATACAATGGAAGAGACTTACCCTCTGGAGATTTCCGTTTATTTGGACAGAGAATGTACTTAAAGCGTATAGTTACAACCGTGTATAGCTTACCTTAATTGTTTGCAAATTGGTTTTGCCAAACTTCGCTTTCAATTCGCTCGCTCCTCTCGTGTATTATTCTCGTTAGTGCGCATTGTGAATTGAGAGGGAGGGCAAGAGGGTGGCGAAAGAACACAGCGGGGATCCTCCTGGCAGCGCCGAGACCACGAATCCAGGAGACCCGAGAACAAAAAGGATAAATGTATCCATGTCTCGGAGACTCGCACACTCGAGCACCCAAAGTAGTTGGACTCGCAACTTTCGCTCTTTCACTACTTCCCCTTAACCCCACCCCCCCTCCCGCGCTTTCTCACAAGTTGAATTGTCCATTTACGTTGAAAATTACGTAGGAAGTCTGCAGCTTGAGTCCAGTAACCACCTAGATACCCGTATGTTTCCACACACGTGGCTTCTAATAATTCGCGAAGCCATAGTGACTTATTTCTATCTTTTACTAAAAGAGAAATTAATTTCTCGTAATGACCTTTCATTTATATGTATATATATACTAATCAAATTATATACAAATTAATACATACGAAGTATACGTATGTATTGTTGCGAGAACCTATTTGGAATTTATGGGTCAGTCGTCTTATATTCATTTCCATAATGGCGCAAAAATGATGAGCGATGTTTTCTTGATACGTTCAATTACTTTTCCCATTTCTTTTTATTTTCTTGCTTCTGATTGATGGCTTGATAGCCCAAACTAATTTCGCAAATGATGGTTGACACGAAGTCACAAGATTGTGTGTGTATATGAGAGAGAGAGAGAGAGATGCGATGCGATGAGGCGTGAATTTGGGGCAGGTCTCCAATCGACCCGGTCATCAGGGCTAATGGATAAAATCGACGATATAAACGGAAACACGGGGAGTTTCGGTCAAACAGTGATTATCGACAAGCCGAAACAACAAGAAAGACAGATACGAGTATAAAGGAGAGAGAAAGAGAGAGAGAGAGAGAGAGAGAGCAAATATGACGCAAGCTCAGCTCAGGGCTTTTGTGTGTGCGGTTACTTCGCATTCTCGGCTTCGTTGCTTCCCTTCAGCGTTCTCGCAGTCTCTTGCCTCTCTTCTTCTTCTCCATCTTTTCGTGTTGCATATATACATATATATATTCATCGAATAGAAGCCAAACCAACGAGGCGTGTACCAGCAGGTGACGACGCTTATGCTGAGTATACGACACGACTACGACGACGACGACGATGACGACGACGACGACGAGAACCCCTGGCAAAACTGTCTGGCGCAGAGATCAACCAGGAGAGCAAATGCTCGACCGGAAGGTTGTCAAGGGGAAAACTGGTTCTGCTCAGAACTATATAGGAGCTTTGCTCGTGTTGTGCTTGTGTTGGTATATATATATGTATATAAGTATAATATGTACATACACGTGTTTTGGATTTGTAGCAAAATGTTTGCAAAAGCTCAATTTTCTCATAAAAGATACGCACGAGAAGACTTCCGATCGTATTCGTAAACGCGGCATGGAAATATTATCGGATAACTGTTATAAAACAGAGTATCTTGACAAATTATGATTCCATAGACGATTAAACTTCGATATAACGAGGAATTGAAGAGTTACACCATTAATCAATTTTGTTTTTCATGCAGAAGATAATGGATTGCGTGTAAAATGTATAATAGATTATGCGGCCTTCTGATTTCTTTATTATTATCACACTTTTTTCCATAATTATTAGCACGTTAGGAAATTTTATTGAATATCGCGACAAGTGCGAGGTATGCAGCAATTTAACATGAATATATAACGATGAATTCGGTGTGACAGAGAGATGTATTTTCTGGTATTTAAAATATATTTGTTATAATCGAAAAATAATACAGCGGTTGAATGCGAGAAACCGCATCAGAAATTTGTGGTTGAAATTATATCAGCGAAAATGGATAGAGGAGACATAAATGCGAGGAAAAAAGAAAGACGACGATATATTCTTTTGGAGAAAGAATTGTTGACGGGAAATTCAGGGATGAGAAATGGTCCTTTATATACGCAAAATACACACAAAGTACACAATGCAAGCTGGGCGCAAATATATACAAGGAGAGGAAGAGTGACGGGAATTGTGGCGGATAATACTTCTTTCACCGTTCAACGAAAATATATACAGAATATATATAGCAGGATTCTTGCAAGCCAAGTGCTTCTACATTTGAACGAAGCGTGTTGAATGAATCTTGTTAAAATATTCAAAATCGAGAAGAGATACATCCGAGAAATTCAGAAATAAATATCGGTAAAATTGAGTCTGAGAATAAGAATAGTCGGAAGCCAACGAAATATGTATAATTAGTAGACAAAAATTAATTTAACGAAAATATGCAGATTTTTAAATTGGTTTATTGTTATCAATTATAAATTTGAATAAATGAGTAAGTATAATACAGAAGTATATATGAATGAGAATAATACATCCCTATAAATGTGAGAACTGTCGTAATTATCGATTCCTTGTCGAATCCAGGTAAGACCTATGAAAACGTTATTGGTCGTTAAGAATGGAAACTTATCAATGTCAATTGTCGGAGATTGGAAGGACGGAATAACCAGAGGGGGTGGCTCATAAGCAATGGCCAAGATCAGTCGCGTTTGGAATCTCTGTCGTAACCCGCTGCGACCGTTCCTATGTAGTGTTCGCCAGTATGTCGACTTGCATCGTAAACACACACAAACACATCCAGATTTTCACGAATAAGGGGCAATTGTATGTTTATGTATACGTATATTCGTGGAATATACGCTTAACACCTTCTGGCGATCTGCTGGAGAACATTCCGAGAGGTCTCGACTTCGATCCTCTCTCGAACATTCTCTATCGAGGACTCTCATCCGGTATCCGCAACTGAATTTACATGCCGCGTCTGTTGGGTCTTGGCCAAATTGGCTGCACCTGATTTCGATCGACGTCCCTCTCGCCCATTATGCTGTTTTATTCGGCACGTCCGTGCGAACCGAGAATGAGAAAGAGAGCCAGGCGACGCGAAGAGCCCCTCGCCCACCAACCGCCGCCATTTCGATAAACCTTTTCGCACACACCTATATATATATATATATATATATATATTATGTATATACATATCGGGCACGCTCTCATATACACATTTGTGCGCGCATCGGGAACTGGATCGAGTCTCGACCAAGTTCCCTTCTTCCCTCTACTTCTGGACATTTGAACTTGGCTCGTAGAATTTAACGAGAATAAAGTTTTCCCGGCGCGACGTTAAACTCCGCTGATGAGTTATCTCTCGTAATGAGTGGAGGAAGCAATGAGGAGACGTAATAAAATGAAAATGAAATAACGTCGAGGAGAAAAAAAAGTGCGTTGATATGAAAGGAGTATTGTAAAAATGTCCGTCTCTACTTCGTCGAGCAACGTCCAAAATATTTCAGTATAAATATTGAATCCACGAATTTTCACCGACCGATTAATTTCATTTTCCTTTTGCTTCGTGTCCTCGCACAACCGATTGTTTTTTGCAGAAATTCGAACACCGGATTAGCGCTAATCGCTGAGTGATCGATCGTTAAACGGTTATGTGGAGGTAAATCTGTCGAGATAGCATCTGTCGCGTATGGGCCATTCGCCGTTTCAATGACGAGGGTTTTCCATGGGGAACAGCGTAATAACGGCGAGTCCCCGTTCTATTTACTTCATGGTTTCTCACGCAGTTTCGACTATTGTAAGCTATAGTGGCTCCATTTCGCATCGTTTCTCGCTGCGGAGCATTTCATCGTCCGAGCGGTCCTCGTTCGCGTCGCTGTACACGTATGACATCGCCATTCCCCCCCCCCCCCTTCAGCCGCGCCCGTCCCTCACGATGTCACACTCTCGCGTTACTCTACTATCCATTAGCAGGTAATGCTTTGTAAACGGGATTAGGCCGCTGTTGGAACTGGACGAACGCTCGTACCACAGTAATTACGCGAAATGGGCAATGACTATGATATACACGAGCACATATGACTATATATTTAATGTGACTGTTCTCTACATCCATTCTCCTGCTCTCTCCCCCCCCCCCCTCTATATTTCTTTCTCTCTCTCTTTCTTTAATTTTTTTAGACATGTTAAGGAGGTACTTGCATTTAGTGGTTTTAAGGATAATTTTTAAAAAAATGTGTACACAAACGTTCCTTAGCATATCGTATGCAAGCGTGTGTAAAATTTGAAGAAGTTTTAAAAATCGAGATATCAATTATTGAAAAAGGAGGCAATTTTTCGGAGCTTGCCATACAAGAGCTCATGTTAAATTTGTTATTTTCAACATTGAATATCTCGATAAATAAACGATGAAAGCATCTCACATTTTTCCAGAATTTTAATGCAATGGTGAAGAATCTTCATATGGTTTTTCAAGATTATATCTTGTATAAATAAAAACCCTGGACTTTGCCTTTAGTTTGCACGGGGAAAAAAACTTGATACGGCCCTTAGCGCAAGTACCTCCTTAAAAGGTCCTGGTGCACTGTCATTAGAGAGAACGTCGTCTACATCTCTTGCATCAAATAGTTAAAGAAGCAAATAATTTTTTAATACTCACATATAAACTACTCTGTGTTTTTACATTACGTGTATCCGTAATTTATTTTTAATAGGTAACGTTATGGATTACTAGGTACTTTAAATTTTGCATTTTCTTTCTAGAGATACTTGATATATATCAGGGGAAACCAGAATTTATTGAGATTGAATTTTTACCAATTATCGAAAGAAACTCTGATTGGTGATAAATTAAGGTGCGAGAGAATCGGATAAAAATGTATATTGTCACGTGCAGCCCTTTGGTGATATTCACATATGTCGATTGGTAAGTTCACGAGCTCTTGAGAGCATGGGAATGACAAAGTACACGAATCTGCGCGAAATCGAAAGATAAAAGAAGCGATAACGAGAGAAGAAAAAGAGTAGGATAAAAGTGAGAAATATATAATGTGTATATATATACTGCGAGTATATAGATAAAAAAGCATCGAGATTTAGTTCTCCCGGGAATAGAGCGAGGTAGCGAAGAGGGCAAAGACGTGTTATATTTTGGCAAAGCGGGTCATCAACGATGCTAGCTTGTATTATATCTGTAGCCGGTAACAAGAAAAAGGTTTCTCGCTCGCCTCAATTGTCGATCCTCCGGGAAAGAACGTTTTTCACCTTTGCTGTATTGATTCGCGGATTTATTCTCTACCTTTTTTTCCCTTTCTGATAACTCACGTGAGCAATGAAAGTGGAAAGAGAGAAATTGCACGAGTAACAAGAAAATTGTTTTACCACAGAGTTTATTTTTAATGTACATACACAATAATATTTTTGGTTAATACCTAAAAGCTATGACGCAAAATGTTTCATTGAAAATTTATTTATTTAACTGACTGTAAATAACAGAGTGTATATATTTTTATTCCTTTATCATTTACGAAAATTCAGAGTAATTTATAAAATGAGTTTAAAATTGAAGTGGAAAAGGCGGAATTTGAAATGAAATCGATACAGCGAAGGCGGAGTATTTTTGTGCCGAAAAAAATAGACTCCTGATTGAAGCAGCTCAATGGCTTCGACGAAAAAGCAAAACTGCTTTAGTCGGAGTGGAACGTGGAAGCGTGCAAATTTGTTGGGAACCAGGAAGGCGAACAGAGGAAATTTCATCACACACGAAGGATTAAAGGAGAGGGTTCTTGATAGTGTGTATCAGGTGGCAATGGAGACATAGGAGAAAGGGAAGTATTGGAAGCAGAGAGAAAAAGGGAAAAGCAGAGGAGAATGGACGAAAAGTTGCTCGGTTTTCCCATCGATCTCTACGAATTTCTTTCCCTCTGCTGTTTTCTCTCTCCCTCGCTTTATTTCTCTTTCCATCTTCTTTAGTTACTCGACACCTGGATATATAGTGTACAGCAGCAGGTAGATGTTCATGCTGGCTGTGATCGTGACCGGGAGGAAGCTATTGCTTTCTCTCTCTCTTTATCCCTTTGAAAGCGTGTCACGTCCGTATACACCCTAATGAGTGAGAGCGCGTGCGGGTACGAGCACAGTCAACCTGGACGCTCCGAGCGTTCGGGATCTGTATGCACATCCCCCCCCCTCCCCCTCACCGATACGTATATTTATATGTATATACAAAAACGAGTATATATATATATATATACAGACATACGACGCGTCGTGGAGGGATATCCGCCGAGTTAGAGAGAATTGCTTGATCGGGTATAGTCTCGGACACAGGAGCGAGAATTCGAGGCTGGCTCGAGCGAGATAGAACGATTTGTGTCCGTAAATTAGCGAGGAGACGGAAAGGGCCGAACCCCGTCCAGCCACGTCTCGACGTTTGTCGAGCTTCTGTGACGAACGGACCGAGAATCGGTGACAGTTTCTCGTGTGTGCGGAACCTCGATATTCCTTGATGCATCGACCTTGCTGCGAAATCGCACTATCCGAGACCACGCCGGGTGTGCTGACCTCGGAACGACGTCGCGAATTGTCGGGTATATATATCAATCGCGCGTTTTATTTCGTTCGCTCAACTCTGAAAATAATTGCATTGAATTCGAGTCCGACGACGCCGATAATATAAATTTTATACAAATTATAATGCAGTTTTTAACGCACTTGTCCGAGTTGTGAGAAAATTCAATTTTTTATATGCCCGTCCAGTAGATATATATCGCTGTTAAAAATCTGGTGTTAAAATGGTATTAATTTAACAGAATTCTTGGTCTATATAGTTCCCACCGTTTGGTGTAGAATATGGCATGGTGTTAATGGATGTGGTTTAATATGCTTTGTTTAATCAGTGTAAATAATTAACACTGAAATATATAAACACCATTTAGTGCGTGAAAATAATGAAGTAATGCTATTTTTTGCCAACACCATCCGATGCGAATAAAAAAGAGATACAGATTAAGCAACTCAATAATATAAAGAATATTTTGGAATAATGTAAGTTTCGATTTGTTTGTAAGATTCATGCACATTATATGCAACTTCCCGACTAGAAATTTGGGTTGGGTTATCCCGAGACCAATCAGGTCCTTCTTGGGTTTAGATAGGGTTTCCCTACTAGGGTTATCCTTGTCCGGTC
>JAPYYW010003263.1:0-15741 GCA_030522545.1 Cremastinae sp. A BG-2022a
GCAATTTAAAAAAATTAATATCTAAATAACTACATGGTTGAGCCTTTTTAAATTTTGCAAACACGTTAACACAATGCTAACGAAGATCTGTGCAATTTTGAATAAATTCTGTCTCAAGAAATTTCAACTGATGATTTTACATTTAAACACATAAGGACAAAATTTTGAATATACTGTCTCGGTTGTACTACCTTAAGGTAGTAATTGACGATTTTAAATAGCAGCACAATTCCCTTAAAGAAAATTTGACTGCGTCGTATGTTTAGGAAGGTTTTTTCTTCAAGTGCCTTTTCAAAAATCGAAGAATTTAAGAATTTATATTATTTGCACTATAATATATGTAATAATTGGTAACTTAGTGCATCGTGTACTGTACTGCCATGAACGGAGCTCGAATACATGTATTGTATACACAATATACGTATAACTAACCGGCAGCGTGAAAATCATGCTCCGATCACGTGCTTGCCAGACTGGCTCGAACATACATTCTCGATTCTCTATACTATTTCCTTCCTACGACAATGTGAAAAGAAAAAATAAAAATATACAAATACTCTTTGCCACAAAATTATTCAAAAATGCAAACGTTCTTTCGATACCGGCTCGAAATGCTATCATTTTTTCATAAAAGTTCGTGGATTATTGAAAAAAGCGTCGAATTGTAGTTTATGCATTTTATTATATGGTTTTTACTTTATGTTTTGATCATGAATTTAAACAACGACGATGTGATTTTAATATTCCGGTTAGATATGTACAGGAGCCGCGTGAAAATGCGTATGTCAATGAAATCTGCAAACTTCGGTATTTTTAGCAAGAGTAAAAATGTAAAGAGCTTATTTATAATAAAGAAAATGTGGAGGCACGGGCTACATAGGCGTAGCCGCTGAGGGACATTCGGGGACAAGCGCGCAAGCGCAGAGGTGAGATTCGCGCTCCCCGCCCGCTGGCCCGCGCGACATTTGTTAGGAAGAGGAAGGGTCGCTGCCTGCTGTTGTTAGGACAAGAAGCGGAGGCTCTGACGTGGAATATTCTGCTGTCGCGTGAACAACCTACAAATTAGCGATAAACAATCGTACTCGGAGTTGTCTGCGCTTCGGCCGGCTATTATTTTTTTTTATTTTCGTCAACGACAGTCGACCCTCGAAAAAGCTAACGGGGATTTTTTTGGCTCGTGTCGCTGTATAATCGGGTGTCGACGCGAGTGCGATTATCGATTTCTCCGTGCGTCGCATAATACATACGCGTTGTGTATTGCCGTACGTCCGAGAGTCTTCTCATTTTTGTTTTTTACTCGTTGATAAATAAAATTTATTGGTATTTTTGACAAAAGACACAATTGTGTATTCGGTGTATGTCAAGAAAACGTTGGTAAAACGATAATCGAGACAACACCGTCGCAACCGGCAGGGACTCTTGTTCCGAGGAGAAAATATATTCCATCCATCGCGGGGCAGAATCCGACGTATGGATTCACCCTGGAAGATGGGACTTGATATAGCTGCTTTCATTTGTAGAAGTTATCAACGTATCGAGAGATACAAGAAGGCTCAAACAGGTGAGTTTGTGTAAAAATGCACGAGTCGCATCGAAATAATTCACAGTCTCGACTTAATTTACGTTCAAGAGGTCCAACTGCTACTAACTAACACTTTTTTCGTTGTTTACTTACATTCTAAATCATTGTTTTTGGAGTATTTTCTTCTCTACTGGAATAAAATGTGAGGTAAATTCGTAGTAATAAACGAGGTATGGCGTCGAGACGTTACACTTCGTTTCGCGATATAAACAAGCCTTTCGTTGAAAGTTGGTCAATTGACTTTACCAGTCATCAGCTGGCATCGATTATTTTTTCAGATTAAATTTGACATTTCAACTTTTAGCGAATTTAAAATCGATAATAATCTGAAATACCTTGAATCTAATGGAAAAAGAAAAAAGTATGGTTCCCGATCATTTAAAAAATATAATAAAGAATGAAACTACGGAGGTTTCTCTAACCTCCATTGATGAAATTGTCATTTACGGATGTGTATACATTATTTTTATTGTCATTATTTTCGTTGAGATTGAAATCTATAGCGATATAAGTTCTTCCGCATTGATTGAAAGGAAAAAAAAACAACTTTACAGTTGATTTTGAGCGAATAATTAGCATTCAAGATTACATTACGTTACCCTGCGTTGCTTTAACCCCGGAAGTCGATGAAATTTCAAGAAAAAAGCGAAAAATTGGTATGTTCTATATAAGGTAGCTAAAAAGAAAAAGTGTTTTCCATAACTATATATTATCCTCGATCTTTCTACGAAAAAAAATCCATCTTTTTCGATGTTTCTACGGAAATATTCTTGATTGAATTTTCTCGTGTCCAGGACATTTCAAATTGGGTAGTTGTCATTGGCTGGCTGCACAAAATGTCTGTATCTCGAGTAGTCAAATGAGGTCCTAATTTTATTTCACACTGTGGAAATTTATTTATATCTACACTATTTTTATTCTTTTAATCACTATCTGGACAATAAAATTTATTGCCATTATCGTTTGCGAATAAAAAACAGATGCGTACTGCGGATTTGGCTGGCAATGCATTCTTAAATAGCATATTTATCGATCATTTTCTAATTCTTCGACTTCGCAGAAATCATTGATATTTGATTACAAAGTTGGTCAAAACTTTACATTCAAAGTTTAGTTTGAAACTTTCGAGCAATATTTTTTATAAAATTGAAAGTTGAAGGGATATAAAAAATTCTTAAATCTGTAGAGAAGAAAAACACGTGTTTCAAAACCTCACAGAATTGCTCGAGTTCATTTTGCATTTGTTTAGCATGACAATATACAACGAAAAAGTATTGATTTATACCGTATGAAAATACGAGGTTTTTACGACGAAACGAGGCCTCATTATCAATCACCAATAATAACAGTACACGGTAGTTTTTATTCGCAACTGTCGATAGATAAGGTTCGATTATTTAGAGCTGCAAACGCCACGGTAGTCTGGCGCATTCTTGAACTTGTCTAGCACATTCGGTGTAATGTTCGTTTTGTGCGACTGTAGTGACATCTGATGGTTTTCGACATCAGCATCAGCCAGCAATCGTTTTTCGACGATTATTTTTTAACGATTATTTTTTAACGACACTGAAATAATTATAGCAAATAATTATTTATTAATTAACCCCGCTATTACAAACTTACAGATACGAGTTGATGGATAGTTGATGAAGGTAATTATATCGCACAAATGGTCGAGGTAAAAAAAAACTTTGAGAACGAGCAGTCACGCTCCGATCATTCGAATAATGTATTCGGGGAACTCGACTGGTTTTATCAACGAAGCCTAAGTACTTATTCATTCGTTTTATTAATCGGTCATCCACGCCAAGGCCGAGAGTAGAAACAGTAAATAATGCGAATTAGAATCTAAAAATACGAAATTCTTCGGGCATCGAGACTGAAGAGAATATCACAACGCGAAATTATTCGCGCAATCGATGAAACTATGTGGGTCATTCCATGTGAGATACAACACAGAGAAAATTGCGAAAAAAGACCCTTTTTATTCATGCGCTTACTCTAACAAATTCTACGAATGAAACTTTTATTTTTTAATTATTATTTTTATCAACTAATTGATACTATTTAGCATTTTTTATCGTAAATTCTTTTTTTTCTGACTGCATCGATTTGAATTTTCAACAAAATAATACTTTTAAGCACTGCACTCTTGAAACTGCACACTATCGATAAAAACGAAAATCTTAAAATGTCTCTTACTATTCATGCGCTTGCTCTGAAAAATGTTACGAATGAGACTTTTATTTTTTAATTATTATTTTTATCAACTAATTGATACTATTTAGCATTTTTTATCGTAAATTCTTTTTTTTCTGACTGCATCGATTTAAATTTTCAACAAAATAATATTTTTAAGCACTGCACCCTTGAAACTGCACGATCGATAAAAACGAAAATCTTGAAATGTCTCTTACGACAGAATTACATTTTTTGGTAACTTTCCTTTTATTTCGATCGAATAAAATTCAGAACGAGCTGTTTAGATACGCTTCGTGGCGGTGGTGGCGAGGGGGGGGGGAGTGAGCGCGAAGATATAAGTTTGACTCGTAATTGAGGAAACGAGGCAGTTGTTGTTATTCAGTGTACTGGATCACTTATTGGATTTCGGTCGTTTTGATGAATCTTTTATGTGCAAAAATTTTATTATAATATGTATACACGAATAAAATTACTTCCTATGTAAAAACATTCATTTTGTATTTTTCGTTTACTTCTGTTGCTATAAAATATTCGTCTGGATCTGGAGCATTAAAAATTATGGAAAACATTGTCAATATTGCCTCGTGCGATCATGATCGGTGGATCTTCACGACTCATGGTCTGGGAAAGCCTGTCAACGGTGCAATCGGTGATATAATAGTATTTTTTCGAAAATCCTTACGTTTCGAATGAATAACACCCTCCAAAAGAAATCACGATAGTAGATTTATTGGTATCGTTGTCACTATAAAATGACAGCTGTACTATTGAAACTAAATATTTTTTAATAGTATAACACGAAATATCTATACCACACTCATGTACTAGAAACAACTGCACATTTAAATATTTTAAGCATTTGTTTAAAAATATTTCATTCAAATACTTTTTTTCTCTAAATACTTGAAAAATATAAATAGAGCTGCAAGCACCCGTCAATGTCGGTAACCTGTCTTTTTTTACAAAACTTTTTAAAAAGTTGTGTTTATTCATTTAATAAAAAATTAGGCCATTTTGAAGATATTTAGTTTTATAGTTTTATCGATTATTTAGAATTTTGTTGAAAATTGGTACAGTGCATTCTTTGATATGTTAGGCAGATGCGTACGAAATTTTAAGAGGTTTCACCACATAGAAATTGAGATATGTATTTAGTGTTAAAAATCCCAATTTTCAGTGCTCTCCCATATAGAGCCCGTGTTTAAAATTGCCATTTTCAATCCTAAATATGTATCTTAAAATCTAGATGGTGAACCTTTTTAAAATTTTAAGATTATAATTTTTAAAATTTTCATACACGAGCGACAACGCGGCCGCTTTTCTTGACGTGTTCGAATTGATATTTTGCTGTTCTTATAGGCACACTCTTCAAAAAACTTCGCTTAATTCACTCTATTCCGATTAATTGATTAGAGGTTTCATTTTTTTTTAAATATAGAAATACATCCGCACCGACATTTTTTGAAAAATATTTTGAAACGTTATTATAAATTAGAAATACTAAACTATTCACTTTTCGTATGATTGAAAATTACACTGGAACTGACATTCAATTGAACTTGTCGAATTTGTCGATATTTCTATGAAATGTTTTTCGATAACCAACTACCTGGCGAGACCCGACACGTCTTACCCCGACACTTTATTGCGGCCTACTAATTCCAAATTGAATCGAAAATCAAAACAATGAAGACCGGGTTCGGTTTTTCCCTCGACCTCGACCGATCATCATGGAAACAATGACTGAGAAATTAACGAAAATTTGAAAATTTTTTTTCCTCGTTACGCTCGACGAATTTTCTCTCTCTTTTTTTTAATGTTTATGATCCCCGAACTATTCAGGTATATTTATCCAGGTATGCTTGGTATAAATAATTGAAAATTGTGTTGTAAGTTCTTTTCACATGAGCTGAGAAAATTTAACGTGTTCGAGGACCTCCAGCTTGATTTTTCGAGAATAGAAAATAGGAAAATCTCAAAATTTCAAGTGGCGATATTTTTTTATGTCCTTGACGATATCGACTTCATAATAATTCCTGAAAATTTTTGCAAGACGAAATGAATGATTCAAAAATCAATGTCATGATTCCGAAACAGCGCATGTTAATTTTTTTTTAATGAGTATATGTCAGCCAAAACTTAATGCGCTCCGCATAATACGCTCTATTCCGATGAATCGATTAGAGGCCTCATGTTTTTTTTAAATATAGAATACGTAGCAAGTACAGGTGACCTTGGATGACCTTGAATTTTGAGTATGTTGTTCTTGAAACAATTTGCAATAACTTTTCTTAATTGACTTAAACTCAAAAACCACATGGTATGAAGATAAATTGAAATAAAAACTTTTAATTTTACTGTACCTATAGAACAACCTGAAGGTAATAATTTGTTATACGTTTCGAAACGTTTGAATGGGGTTTCGTAATGCGTAGATACGAGAAAGCGTAGCTATGTAATCGTACGAAGGTTTGATGCTCTCCGCGAGTAACGGACTCGACAACACGTTCCCTCGAATCCCTTCCCCAAAGAGTTGAACCGCGTCGTCACGAGTCCCCGGTACTTTTCCGTGGATTATTGTTTCGCTCGGCAATGAAACCACGCCGATGCGTCATTCAGCTGTTCCTGTTGTTCTCGACCCCGACAGGATTAAATTACGATTTACCCAAAATAGCGACATTCTTTTTGCTTCAAATATTACACAATCGTTTGCTTGTCATTTTTCGTTAAAAAAAAATTAAAAAATCGAGTCGATGCAACAAATCTAACAGATAAATATTTATTTTTAGAATGATGCTTTTATGATATTTTTATCGGGTGATTTCGTGACGAGATTATCTCTGTAAATCTCGTCGTAAAATGATTAGTAAATAGCTTCAATGACACATTCCAAATGAAAAGAAATAAGGAAAAAATTTACAAAAAGTGTAAACATACATTTTTTAGTGATAAAGGCTGCTGCGTAAATTCTCGTCGAATTTTTCTCTCTGTTATCCAACACATCTGTATTTATTCTGAAGCGTCAAGGGCACCGAGCAATGCATACTGAGACAAATCACTGTATAGTACATTCAGTGATAACGAATATAGAGCAGCGAGCATCACTGGATGCGCCCTCTACATTCGCCAACTTACTTTTATTGTTGTTTAATTAATTAATTATTACTCATCGAACATTGCAATTATTTAATTTTACTGTATATAACAGTTTATAATTTATTAATAATAAAGGCCAAAGAAGAAAGTGATAACGATAATAATTTTTTAAAAATTAAGTACATTTTTATAGTAAAACAAAATATATCTCTATAGGACTGGATTTAAAATAAAATAAAATGACTTTCATAAAATTAAGTATAGCTGTCACGTTTGTATCGTAAGAACTACCATCATTTTCTCTCCATGCATTATTTCGTTGTTTGACGTCGCAGATTTTTTTGTCAGAATGTCCAATTGTCGATTTTTTTCTAACAGATCAAAATCGTATTGTTTATTTCGCGAAATTTCTAACCTCTTTGGTCTGTCATACACCTCGTACTTGTAATGCAAAAGAATTTAGTTTACAAATAATTATATATGGAATACTTGAAAGATAGAATTCGTTGTTCGACTAGGAAGATTTATGATTTTGTTTTTTATTCAGCAAACGGAGTCATGGCGGGTTCCGTAGCAGTCGTCGCTGCGCTATGGATTGCTATGCAGACAATGGGTTTCCTCGGTTATACCCATGTCATCGGTGGCTACAAATTACCTCTCCTCTTTCAGAATCATTATTCAACCCTTAATGGTAAGCTTTTCACCAAAATATCTCAAATCTAGCTTTTTTCTATCGCTCATAAAAATTTTTCTTTCTTCTCTCAAAATTGATGTATTATGTCGATTGAAAATTTGGAAGAAGAGTATGAAACAGAAAAAGACCCTAAATTATTTGTTTTTTTTGTCTTAACTATTAACGGTGCATAACGATAATTTAATATTTTCTGTAATTGCACTCTTAAAAAAATAGTCAAAAAGTATCAAACTTGACTTAAAAGATATCTTTAAATATCTTTATGATTTTTACACAGTGAAACCTGTTTAAATTTTATAAGTTTGCGTGTCATGTTGAAGAATGTGCAAAATATTAAGAACTTAAATGATAAAAATCTATATTTATATGTAAAAATTATATTATTTAATTTTTTTGTAGGTATTCACAATGACATAGACTTGGAGACAGGCTTGTTTCGACCTCCACGATTGCCTAGGATTAACAATGATGCTCTCAACAATTCTGTCAATTTTGGGACAGAGGTTGTCGATCGCATGGCCAGGTTAGAGAGAAACCTGGTTGGAGCGGGTATCGGTTTAAAAGGAAATACGCCTTCGCACAATCAATACATGTTTTCGTCGCCGAACGACGATGCACTTGAGATGCAGGCCGATGCAATTATTGCGGCAAAAGCTTCTATGTATCTCGTACAGCATAATTGTGGAAGGTGATTAATTTACGATTCTATTCATATAATAAAATAATTTTAAAAAGTCGTGTCGATAATTTGAAATTTTTTTGAAAAAATTTTGTTGGTCAGTGTATGCTTATTTTGTCTGTAACACACATTAATGTAATTCGGTCGAATTAGGATTTGCGTTTAACACCATGTTTTTTTGCATCAAATCGAAAGAGCTGACTTTTTTTCATATGTCTATCAAATTTCAAATCGATTTACCACGTAATTTGGGCGTAATTAATAAATAATTTAGCATTGCTTTTATAGCACATAAGACTCAGATAACACACCAACTATCTAAATTTCAATTTATACCGAAAATTAATCTTTTAATGGCCAAAAAAATTACCACTATAATCGTTGATATCTAAGAAAGCTGTTTATCGACGATTTCAGTTAATTTACCACAGGGTTTCTTCAAATTTTCATAATTAATGCAATTTTGAGGCTGCTATCCTTGTCACACATATCGTATCTTTTTTTCTAGCAGAAGTTATTAGTGAAAATAATATGGATATGCAGTCGTGCGTGCTTTATTTGGATTGGGTCGAGTGCAACGTACTGAAATCCTTATTTATAGATTAAATTTTTTATTGCTTATAATTATAATACTAGATATTTGCTTAAATTTAGTTTATCAAAAAATTGCAAATAAAATTTTTTCTTTGTCCAAAGTCAAACATTTCTTAACGAAAATAATAGCCTCTTCCAAGTATTGGTCGAAATGTCATGGAATAACCCAGGTTATGTACGTTAGTCAAATTCAGTCGTAATTTTTTCCGAATATTAATTATTGACTTATTATTAAGAAGTCTAAAACAAGTTTATAATATTTTGTTATTAAACAATCAAATTTATCATAGCTTTTATAAAATCTAATTGTACGTAAATAAAAATAAATTACAGATGAAATTTGACTTTGGCCCAACTCGATCGAACTACCTTAAAAACTTTTCGTGAATCGATTTTTGTTGTCCAATTACTTTTATAAAAATAAAGTTTCCTCTTGAATGGAGTACTCAGTGTTTTGTTTATTTTGTTACAGGTACGGATTGAGCGATGAGGTCTGTGCACGTTACATTTCCACCCTCAAATCGGAGGGCACGAGTCTCGGTGACTCTTGCGCACTGACCCAGACCGCGGATTGCACCAGTAATTCGAAGTATCGTTCGATCGATGGAAGTTGCAATAATGAGGAAAATTCACGCTGGGGAAGTGCATTGACTGCATATTCGAGGGTTTTGTTTCCTCATTACTCCGACGGTGAGCTCTCATTTGCACAAACCACTGTGGCTCGCGCATATTAATCGCTATTCGCGTTTTTTGGCGGGCACTGATCAATGTGGGAATCAGCAAGTATATTTATTAATGAAAAAAAAAAGAAAGAGTGCACAAAGTATCTACCTTAGTCGAAGTCATGACGCAGTTGAAGCAAAAAATGTTAGACTAAAGATTCTACACAATATTAGACTCAAATATAGGATTTTATCATGAAAATAGTTAAATAATTCGCCCTCACAGCGACCGCCAGAGACACGAATTAATTTTTATTTTGCATCTTGCTCTCGGGTATCATCGAATTTTTCGTCACACAGTTGTGTTGTCTGGAATATTACAATATAAAACCGCTATTTTTTTTTATTTTTTTTTTTTAACAACTACTCCAGGGTTTCGTCAATTGCGTCCGCGTAATAATTTTCACGAGCTGCGTCACCCGACGATTCATTATCTTAACTAAATTTTTACAGCGTATCTCTGTTAGCTCCCTTTCTTGGTGATGGCGTACAAATATTTCCATAATTAACGAAGTTTCTTACAGCTACCGAAAGAGATCCTCAATAGCTTCCAGATTTCAGTTTCCATTCGCAGAAAAAAATGTAAATAAAAATCCTCACAGTTCACTCAATAATTTTTTTCCAAAGAAATACCATTCGTGATGAGCCACGGATCAAAATGTTGCACCCTTGCACGCACATGGAACGGTTTACGATTTTTTTTAATCGTCCAATTCAATGCAATTACAGAATGCTAAATTAAAGTCTTAATTTATCAAGTATCAAGAATTATCGTGGTCATTAATATTTTGCATTTAATAATCGTAATATTTGATTCAAATTGCTTTCATGGCTAAGGTTAGGAGAACCTTTTGATCTATTTGATAATTACGATATACAGCTTTGGCTTAAATTATCGTTATTTATTATTAAAAGTTAAGTTAAAAGGCCAGTTAATTCAGATCCTTTTCCATTTCTATATTTTTCAAAATTCTTAATTAACACAGTGAATCAATTTTTGTAAACGATCACTCTTATAAAAATATTTTTTTAACGGAAAAGGCACGGAATGGTATTATGCATTTACTCAGCATAAAAAGTTGGACTTTTTGGGCAAATTTTGTAATTGGAAACTTTTCCAGTCGTTTCATCCAAGAAAAATATATTTCTCTTTATTAATATTGTATGACAAACATCCTTAATAAGGACTCACGTTAAAATAGCACTTTTAAGATTAAAATTATATTTAAAGTAAAATATTCATTGTACATGATATTTCAGTTTCTAAATGTGAAATCTTATCAAATATTTTTTAAAAAAATTCTAGTATAACTTTGAAAAAGGTTTACATGATATTTCAAAATTAAAAAAAAAATGTAATCTATTGGCTTCTTTTTAGTTTATCTGTCAAAAAAAAATTAATATGATAATTATGCTAGAGTTACCGTAAAAAGTCTTTCAATTTTCTTCTAATTAAAATTCTTGTCAGACGTCCTTGAAAGAGTGAATAAAAAAAAAATTACGAAAAGAAGATATGTTGGAAAGAGAAAAATTCGTCGATTGGCCTAACGAATTATATTCTGTTATTTGCATTCCAGTTGTTGTACGGTAAAGTGAGCACGTAATAGTGCATAATATGCCTGTGAGTGTAGACGTACGGTAGTGAATTAAAAAACTGCCTACGCCTAATAGCGTACACACCCCGGTCGGGAGATTCTATCCAGCAATAGAAGAGTGTATGTAACCTAATTCGGATAATATCTAATAACGTTATCATATTACATTATCTATCTATATTTATATTTATTTCGCATTTATTCAATAACGTTTGTAACAAAAATAGTCGAATTTCTGGGTTGTTTTTATTTTTTAATTTAGATGTAAATCATCCAATTATGCGGTTATCGGGTCTCGAAGAGGACTCCGACTGGTCCAAATCGAATTTGGGAATTAGGTTTTATAATACATATTTACAATTATGAGAACATACACTCTGGGATGCATGACGAACTTTCGGTAATTCGTGTTGTCTCGTCACTTTTTTGCCTGATTTTAAGTTCCATCTCGATTCATCCAGTCGGAGCTCTCCATACTATCATTTAATAGATAAGTCATCGACGACAGTTTTACGACAATTCAACAGCGCACGATCCGTTCAAGCTTTGTTCCTTTTTTTTCAAATGTGTCCAATAAAAATTAAATAAAATCAAAGATAATGACAAATGTGCTTCTTGAATTGGAAAAAAAAGTAAATTTTGCGAAATTCGAATTTTTGAGAATGAATATTGATCACGTTTGTGTAGAATGAAAAGACGGATCTTGAGCCGATAAAAAAGTGTTTCGCCGATCGGAATAAAATTTAGGAGAACAACGCGACCGTTCAAAAAGTTATTCCGATCGATGTGGAACGCGTCTGCGTTCGATGATCAATTGACTAAAGTCCTATTTGGGGTTCAGGCATCCAAGAGCCAAGGAGAGCAGAAAAAAGGAGAAAACACCTTCCCGAACCGAGAATCGTCAGCACGACCCTCTCGGGATCGGCCGATATTTTGGACGTTTCCAAGACCCTGTCCGTGATGCAGTGGAGTCAATTTATCGTTCACGACCTGGCTCATACTCCAGTGCGAAAAATGGGTATTTATCATTTGACGTAAAACTACATCATTTTTTAACATATTTAATTTTTATTGATAAAATAAATTAAAACGTTTTCATTAATTTATCTTTTTTTTATTTACATTAAATTTTACATAATTTGGATAAAACTATAAAAATCTTTGTTATTTAGTTACGACTGGACAGCCGATATCCTGCTGCAACCACGACGATTCGTGGCCTTCGCCTCGTTACATTCATCCTGACTGCGCTGCGATTCGCGTTCCAGAACGAGATCCAGACTATGGGAATCACGTTAAATGTCTGAATTACGTTCGCTCTCTGCCTGTTATGAAACAGGATTGCACTTTTGGACCATTAGAGCAGGTACACTTTTGCATACAGGGAAATAATTTTTTCGAGATTTTCTAAAATAAATTTACAAACACTTTCGTCAATACATCATATGCACTGAGAAATATGACGAATGTTACCACTTTTAGAATTTTTTTCAAATTTTAACAATTTTAACAATTTCTTTCTAATCATATGAAATGCTTGTCATATCTTTGACAGATGAATCAGGTGTCTCACTTCATGGATGCTTCAACCGTCTACGGATCGACGATCGAGCGTTCTCGGGAACTTAGAACCTTCGAAAATGGACAATTGCGAGTGGAAAAGCACGAAAACAATGACTACTTACCGGATGCCGACGAGAAATCAATTCACCAGTGTCAAGAAAACGAGTCCTGTTACAAAACCGGTACATGAGTAGAAAAAATTAATTTCTATCGATCGATGATTCATTCGAATGAATTAAATTTTTTAATCATTATAAATGTTTGTTTGTCAGGTGACGACAGAGCGAATTCGGAACCCACGCTAGCTGCGATGCATACTTTGTGGCATCGCGAACACAATCGCATTGCTCAAAGATTGCACGAGTTGAATCCACTGTGGTCGGACGAGACTCTCTATCAGGAGTCCCGGAGGATAGTTATCGCTGAAATTCAGCATATTACTTACAAAGAGTGGCTGCCAATTGTTCTTGGTAAGGATTACGTTGAAAGTGTTGGTCTTGGCACGAAACCTGAATTCACTCGAGACTACAAACCCTACGAAGATCCTTCAGTCACGAACGAAGCTGCCACTGCCGTTTTTCGATTTCTCAATTCTTTGAAACAGGGAAAATTGATGTAAGATTTTTTATCATACCCACCCATTCTTGCTTAATTTTTTTACTTTTTTTATTCTATTTTCATAAAGTTGTTTTATATAGTTTTTTTAACGAAATCTATTTGTTCATTTTTTTATAGTTTGCCCGATGAAGAACGTCTGCAGAACGGAAGTTTCCGTCTGTCCCAATATTTCTACAACCCTCGGGTGATTCAGACAGATGACAATTTCGATGGCCTGATTCGAGGTCTGGCCACACAGGCTTCGAGCAAGATGGACATCAATATGGTGCCTGATGTAAGAACAAACTTAAATATTAATTAAAAAAATCGCATGGAACGATGATTTCATTCGAAAAGATAATGCTCGAATTTTTCAATTACTTCAGATTACTCATCAGTTGTACAAAACTAATACCGTACATGGACTCGATGCCATTAGTCTAGATATACAACAGGGTCGTGATCACGGATTGCCTTCCTACAATAATTATCGTAAATATTGTGGTTTACCCGTCGCGAAGAAATTCACAGATTTCTTGGACTACATCCCTCAGGAGGTCAGTATAAAAAAATGAATAATAGATTTAATATTGTAACTGTCATTTTAATTCCCCTTTGACAGATGTTTAACAATTTATCTTCATTTCCAGACTGTTAAGAAATTGGCAAACTTGTACGATCATCCGAACGATGTTGACCTCGTAATCGGTGGCATGGCCGAACGTTCCGTCGATGACAGTCTCCTTGGACCGACATTCCGTTGCTTGCTCTCGGAGCAAATGGCTCGCAGTCGCTGGTCAGACAGATATTTCTACGACTTCGAAACTCAACCGTATCCTTTCACCCTTGGTGAGTCTCGAGCGACAATAATCCAAACCTCTTTCAACTTGATAAAAATAATGATCCCTTGCATAATTATTTCATTTCGTTATCGTTTTCAGAACAATTGATTCAACTGAATCGAGTTACTCTGGCGAGAATATTCTGTGATAATAGTAATAATATACTACGTATGCAGCCAAATGTTTTTATAAGACCTCAAGTTGGGTAAGTTTAGAGTCTATTTATACAGAAAAATAGTATAGATTTTTTTTCGACGTTATAATATCTTATAAACTGTGCATATTTTTTGATTTTCAGTAACGAAATCGCTCCCTGTGACGATTTCCAAGCTATACCGAGCGTCGATCTGTACGCCTGGGCAGAGAAGGCGAAGGCTTATCGTTGAATGTTACGCGTAATTGACTGGTCACTTTACCGAGTCGGGAACCCGACGAATGCAGGACCGAGAATGACGAATGAAGCGCACAATCCGTAACTGCGCGGTCGGTCGCAATAATCCATATTGTCGACAAGAACCTTTTTTCGGGACCGTCGTAGATTCTTCGATGAAATAAAGGGTCAAGAGAGACGACACGAGGCGTTCCAGAAGAAAGAAAAATAAAACAAGGGTGAAAAATACGCTACGTAGCTTGGTTAACGACGGTGAAATGACGTGACTAGTCGATTGCGTGCGGCGCGCAACGTTCCTTCGAAACGAGCGCCATAAACAGCTGATAAATCTATCAGCTGATTTATTATTTATAGCATGCTCAAATCAGTATACAATTTTGTCAGAAATTGTATAAAATAGCATTGAGAAAAGTAATTAGAACATTGCGAAAAAGTACGAATGAGAGTGACGCGGAGACGCGGCGAAAATATATTTTATTGTGTTCAAACGGTGAAACTTGCAAGCCGAGATTATCTATTTTCTCAAAACTAATGTCGAAGCAATTTTCAAACTCTGTTTCTCCATAAAGCTAGAAAAATAAGCGACTACGCATCGCGTTCCATTTCACATTTTCTCATTTTGCGATACAGCTAATGATTTTCCAAAAAAATTCCATCGATCTCAATTTTTTCGAGTCAAAAAAATAACCGACGTGTGCAAGGCATTCGAATGATGGAATTTCATTTCTCTTCTATGAATAAATAATAGGTTATCATGCAAACGAGAGTCGCATTTAATTTCTGATGAATCTGATTTTACTATTTTCTACGCTTCATTATCTCGTGGTGAACAAAAATTTTCGTAACGAGAGAATTGAACAATGGATGAGTGCGATGTATGTGACTGATTAGAAGTGTAAGTTAAATTAATCAACCATTAAATAGGTTTATAATTAAATGTACTTAAGTTTAACAAGAGACTCGTAAAAATTTTACGCAGATTCTCTTGAATATTCACGAATAAAAAAAAAAGAAAATCGAATGCAAACAATGTAAACCTTTATTTTTTTACATGAATTTCAGATACGTCTCATGTACTGTTGAATGAATTTAAATGATGAAAAATATAAAAATGAAATTTAAAAAAAGAACGTGTTTATGTTGTTTTTAAATCTGTTTCTGACTGAAAATGGAACTAGTTTCAA
>JAPYYW010003264.1:0-15726 GCA_030522545.1 Cremastinae sp. A BG-2022a
TTTTTAATAAATTGTCATTGAACAAATTTTAATTGATAATTTTGTCTTCCTAAATGTCTTGTTGTCGTAATTATCGTTCTTGGACCCTTTTCGTTTAAAGATCATTTTTGAACTTGGCTATACCGAGTCAGTAGTATACTTTAAGAGTGAAAATTATTTTTCACACTTTATAGTACGATGTATATAAAGAAATACTAATGCAAATTTTTAATAAATTGTCATTGATCAAATTTTAATTGATAATTTTGTCTTCCTAAATGTCTTGTTGTCGTAATTATCGTTCTTGGACCCTTTTCGTTTAAAGATAATTTTTGAACTTGGCTGTACCGAAACAAAAGTACTTTAAGGGAGAAAACGATGGTGCGGAGTCGAGGGCGAAGAATCATAACGGTGAAAAGGGTCATATCCGCGCTCACGTTTTTTACTGGTCAGGCTCTCGACTGACCCGTTCTGTCCGCATCGCGTCTCGGCCACGTGCAAGCGCAACACACCCGTGCGCCAGAATTCGCCGAGCGGGGGAGAGAGAGCTCGAGAGGGAGAGAAAGAGAGAGAGAGAGAAATACATTCCACGGAGAATAATAACCGGGAATTGGATGACATCCAGAAATGAAAGTACAGCGGGCACATCCCTGAGAAAAAAAGCTGACGAAGCTGACATAACATTCTCGAAAGTATTATCTCCCATCTTTCTCGTCCTCTCCACGATGGAGGTCTTCAACGCGCCGGAGACACACGTACAAATATCCAGATCGAATGAAATAACCGTTGGCAATAAGATCTCTTGAGAATTATGCCCAAATAATTCTCGCCAAAAGTTTCAAACTCTCTCGTCCCATCTCTCTTTATGGCTCGACGCGATAATCTTGCTGTCCGCGTCGCTTATCACTCGGCGCTCCATCATTTTTCCGCTCGCCCCTGTCATCTCTCTGAATTTCAATTTCCTCATTTAAAAAAAGAAAGCAAATTCATGAATTATCATCGCGTCGATCCTCTTATCGCTCAACGCATTGTATATCGCGCAATGACGAATTATCTTTTCGCAACGAATCCGGGAATAATTATTAATGCGCCCGGGCAAAGAGAATAACAAGAGCAAACAGGAAATTATCGGACAAAGTCGCTCCAATTTATTTTCCATCAGTCACTAATTATAATTAATACGAAATATTTCATGCAGAATAACAAGTTAATATGATTCAACGAATAATGAGACAGGGAAATGTGTATGGAAGGACGTGTCGTTTATTCCGACGATAATTCATAACGAGACATCGTCCAATTTAAATTGTTAACGGTAATTATTATGGAGAAAGAGCAGCAATATCTCGCTTTATCGATAGAGAGAAAGAGAGAGAGAAATCGGGATGGGTTCCAAATTTTCGGTTCTGAGACTCGGACAAAATAATGCTCATTATTCATGAGGGATTAATGGTTATTATAATTCGTATATTCTCATTCGTAGTGCATGGCATGTTCGCTCGGAATGAGGGGGTAGCCTCCGGGGGTGGCGGGACTCTCCTACGAGCCGGCAGATCCGATCGGACGGACGCAGGGGAGAGATACAAAGTTATAGCGGTACCCGCGTACTTGATACTTACCACGGTAAACAGAGAACAAGCCGGCAAACTCCGTTGGGATCGATCAATGAACGCACGCTCCGTCCCTCTCTCGCTCTCTCTCTCTCTCGCTCTCTCTTTCAACTCGCTCTCTGCGGCATGTTCTAATTTCTCTATCCTTGTCTCCATTTCACCTATCCGCAAAAGCGCGTAGCTGATGCTTTCGCTATTGCATCGGATTCTAGGTTTCCGCCAAATCCTTTCTCTCGACCTTTCCCAGCGCCCCTCCTACTTTTCTTCAAAATCGAGCCCTTCGCCGATACCGCGCGGTCCAATTTATCGATCGAAACTATTTTCGAAACTCCATCGGGGTTTTTTTTCAATTTTACTTTTGCACGGAGAACTTTTTATACAAAAATTAATGTTTTTTTTTACTTTGGTTACAACTGTTTCATAATTTTAGTAATTTTGTGTGTTAAATGTAGAGTTGTTTCAATTTTACAAATTATCAAATCAATCGTGAAAAAAACTATTGAGATTCACTGTTGAGAAAGATGTATAGACATTTTATTTTTGAACAGAGAACTATTTATACTAAAAATTGATGTTTTTTACTGTGGTAAAAATTTATAGCAATTTTTATTATAAAAATGATCGAGTCAATCATTAAAAAATTTATTGCTCTATGTGTCTATGAAAAATCCTCAATCTGTTAATTTTGTGTGTAAAATTTATAGTTATTTCAATTATACAAATGATTGAATCAATCGTAAAAAAATCTATTGAGATTCACTGTTGAGAAAGATCTATAGACATTTTTTTCAATTTTATTTTTGCACAGAGAACTATTTGTACTAAAAATTGATTTTTTTTACTGTGGTAAAAATTTATAGCAACTTTTATTATAAAAATGATCAAGTCAATCATTAAAAAATCTATTGTTGTACGTCTCTGAAAAATCCTCAATTTATTTCACAAAATTAGGGATATTTTACATTTTGTGTTATGAAAAATGCAAAATATCCAAACTGTTACAATAATACGAAAAAATATAATAATTTTTATTATGAAAATGATCAGGATTCCCTGTGTTTCTTTATTACGAAAAATCCTGAGAATATCCTATCTGTAACCACACTATGAAAAAACATAGTATACTTTTTTCATATATAAAATTTTATCCACGTGCGTTCTTCTCGTTCGTAGTACCGTTACAAATTTTTTCCTTTTTATTTTTCAGATGAAGAGATTCTGTACCGCGACGAGATTGGAAATTTGATAATATTCAACGCCAGCTCGAGTTCGATGAAATACGTACTGAACGCTACCAACGCGGTGAGTGTCATTTTTCAAGAAATTCTATAATATATCCCGTCCGTGTTTTCCCAATCGGATCCGTCAACCGGTTTTTCTCATAGACCTCCAAATGTCAAATAGTCTTCAGATTGACTTTTTTTATTTACTCGAATCTCATTGAATAATTTCTTCAATGGACTTTCTTGATAGTCTGAAACGTTGAATTTTGATGAATAAAGAAAGGAGCAGTAAAACGAAGAGTGAAAAAAAAATGTTAAATACCGAGAGCGAGTCGTGGAAGTCAAATGTGAGGAAAAGTTCAGCGAAAATAGTATTAGGGATAGTTCATATACAGAAGAGATTCGCGCAGTGTCTTTTTTCGTCCTCGTTTCGGTGTCTCTTATCTCGCAGAAAATTTTCTTCTCATCACCGTCGCTTCACTTTTACGAGAAAACGGTATTATTATCGTCCGAGCAGCTGATAAGAAGATTCTGCTCCGAGACTCTTCTGACTTGGCGGAGATAGTGAAAATAATAACAATAACAGTGAAGGAGAAGTTTACGAGTAAAAAAGCAAAGAGAATTTAATACCGAGTGCATGAAGAAGGAAGCGACGGCGATGCTTTCTCATAAAAAGAGTTAAGGACCCTCTCGTTACTCCGATTAACAGTTTTTCTCACGACGTTTTCAGGCTCTAAGTTCCAGTTACAATCATCAACTCTCCTACGACCGAAAGTACCTGCTTCTTGCCTCCAATTATCAAAAAGTAAGTATCCATACGAATTCTTATATGTATTCGATCTATTTCGAACTTTTGTTATTTTTAAAATGCATGCAGTAATCAAGAAAAAGTCAGTATTCATTTTATTCACCTCTCGTTCTCTTGTCCGAGCTGTCATTCGTTTTTTCCTTGTTTTTTTTTTCGTTTTTTTTTTTGAAAAATCAATAAATATCAAAAAGACAGCGTCCATTCGTTTTCCCTTTTGTTCTCTCACTCGAGCTGTCATTGTGTTGAAAAATAAATAAAAAGAGAGGATTAGTTTTAACGATACGTACATATCAGAGAGTTGTTTTCTCGTTGTCTTCGAACGTCAATAGATTCGTGTAAACGGACAGGTCTCGATGAACGCTGGGAGCGAGGAGGGTTGCTTTTTCGAACTCTCGGCCGAGTTTATTCAACAGAGCTGCAGCCAGCCTCGAGCAAACATTTCGCCTCTCGCTCCGGCATCAAATTTTATATACCATTTGCATCGATTCAAATTTCACATTTTCCCAAACGCTCGACTTGTTCTAAATTTTTATCAGCGCTCCGCACATTTCATCCCACACGTCCAATTTCTCTCTTCGACCCACCCTTTCTTTTTTTCTCTTTACTTCTTCATACCGGCTCCATCGCTTCAATTTTCCGAACCACCAAAAAAAAAAAAATGCCCTCCCAACCACAAATCGATTTCTCTTGTTAAAATTTGATTTCCATACAAATAAAATGAGTGCATTCTTGGAAAATCGATAAAGCGTAAGAACAAAATACAAAAAATTGCAGGAAGAATGATATTGGATTTTCCGATGAGGCAAAGAAGAGGTGACAATATTGTTAAAATTTATCGCAAGGTAATCGCATAAAGTTGCAGTCCGTATTTCGTACGTTCCGAAGCTCGTGTAATAATATATACATGTATATCCATTTATATATATATTGTATATATAATATATATTATATATATTATATATATGCATTTATATACACGTATTGTATGAAAAGGGAACAGAGAAGGGGGGCAAACGTGCGCACACACACTCGAAGAGTAACGACGCTCTTCGAGAGAATAGGAAATATACATTTATGTATTATACATATTTACTGTACATATATATACGCGTATATTGACGAAGACAATGAAAATGGTGGGACGAAGAGATATATGTATATATATATAATGTAAATGTGTGTGTATATCTGTTTCTCTCTCGCTACGATTCCTCTCACGATGAACAGACAATGCGTACAGTTGGATGAAGCTCCGAAGTTTCCTTGAGCCCAGTGGAATTTAAATCAGCATGTGACATTGTCCTACGCTGTCCTTCGACGGTTCACGTATCTACGTCTATTTTCTTATCTGTTCGCCCCGCGTTATTCCTAAATATATATTGCATGTATCAATCCCTCGTCATTCAAGGTGGAAGCTCGAATCGTGGGGTACGGAAATACGCCAGTGTTTGGAAATTATTTTGAAAGTTATTCCAACGATGGAGTGAATTGAGAACATTTTGAAACATTTCTCGCGGGCTTTTGTTCATTTTGAGGATATGTTTTCAAAGGGAGTTATAAATACTTTTTACTTTTTTTATCAAAAAGTCGGAAAGGTCGTGTTTTTTTGTGCGGATTTATTAATTGGGAGCTCTGAGAATCGTTTGATCAAAATAATATATGTTTTTATTTCAATTAATATTTTTGACAGATATTCTTAACTATAGTTGAAAGTTTTTGTCTTCTGTTAATTATGAGAGGGTGTGTAATGGAAGGGAGAGAGCAGGACTCGCAGTGCCTTGCATGTTTTATCGCTGATAACACGCGGGAATTCGTCGACCCGTTGGAAATTCGTTGAAAAAAGGAGAGGAAAAGAATTTTTGGTATGTGGATGGAATTCGTCAATATACCTGTCAGAGTTTTAAAAATTCCATATTGTAGGGGTTGAATTTTCGAACAATGTGAGGTATTTTGAGATATTTTTAAAATATCGCCAATTTTTCGTACACTTTGCAAATATTATTCTCAACTCCATGCATCGATCCTTCCTCATTGACGAGAGTCCCAATTAGAAGTTGAAAAATATACGTCAATGTATCAAAATATTTCGCGAAACGGAGACAACGGATCAAATATTTTCCACTTTTCTGGCAGTTCATTCATTATTAACGAATGACAAGTTTTTTAACCAACGAAGAGCACATAAACGGAGTTACGGTTGAGCGAAGTTTGCGTAGCTTCGTTATCGTAGATAACAAACAAAAAATTTTCAATCCGTACCACTCGTTCGAAAAAATGGAACAAAAATCTACTGTTGGGATTTTATTCGTCAGTATACTTGAAAAAGTTTGCAGAAGTTCAATATTGACGGAGCTGTAGAAACTTTTAACAAAAGAGTACGATTTTCTCGAATTTTCCTCGCTTATTCAGATGAAAATAATTTTTAAGAGAGGTAAAAGAAACACGATTCATTTTTCAGTTTTTTAATTATAAGAGTCGAAGTATTGTGTGACTCAAAGTTGTGTTAAAGTTTCAAAAATCGCTTACGGTCAAAATCCAAATAATTGAACATCCAAGAATTTTTTCACTTTATCTTTATACTTTAAAACTATTTCAATACAAAAATCTGCTTCAAATTCAGTATATTATTATTAAATATTTTGATGATTCAAAATCCATTTCATATTTTAATATCAAACAATATTTATACTAAATTGGTATCGAAACGTTTGAATATGCAGATGTTCCAATAGGCGAAAGCAAAATCGATCTCGTCTGCAGTATTGAACGAGCTTATTCCAATAACGGAACGATACAGAAAATACACTTTTTCGTATGGGAAAAATAATATATACATTTATATTGAAAAAAAATGTAAACATTCAAAAAATATCGTACAACTTTCGGCACACATTCAACTATCGAGACGTTTACTATTTTTTTTTCAAATCCCAATTTGTTACGCTACTTTGAAAAAAAAGAAAAAAAAATTATTTTGAAATTCTCTTGAACTGGAATATTCATATGTAGGCCAGTGTAACTTATTCGAGAACTGTGCCAAATTTCAAATCGATAGTAGTTACTGAGAAAAACGACCGCGATGTACAGACGCACAACCGTAGTTTCGCAGGATGATGAGGGTTCTCTTTTTATTACCTTTCAGGTACACACGGAACCCAAAAAAATCCACTTCTGACGTACGTTATTCGGATATACGAAATTCGTTTAAAATTAGAACATAAACAAGCTATTAAAGAAGTCATCCTGTTATATAAGAATTAATAAATAAAAATTCTAAATTAATATTCACATATATATTGTAGAATTGATAAAACTTTTCAAATAAAAATAAAATCTGCATAGGTCATCAACCAATTGAAAGAGAAATTCAATTTTAATTTGAAGTTAGCTAATTGTCTGTTGATAATAAGCACGATCTCCTTAAGTAGATATTCCATAATTTAAAAAACGTTAAATTTTTTAAATTGAAAATACGTATGCTGTAGAATTAATAAAAATAAAATATATTCATTAGGTCATTAACCATTTAAAAATATTGAGATAACCAAATGTCTGTTGATAATCAACACGATCCCCTTAAGTAGATATTCCAAAATAAAATAAAAACGTTTGTATGATGGAAAAAACGAAGGCAATCTATTTTTGATGGGCTTTTTCCATTTATGGCTTCCAAATATTTGAGCGCGAGAGAGAGCGTTAACGAATTATTTACTTCGCAATCTCTCGAACAAAGTTTCTCTTTCACATAATTAAAGCAAGCAATTGGGAACTCGATGCAAAGTGCGAGCGGGCGGGGAGATGGAAGCGAAAAGGCGCGCTGGAAACCGCGGCATACCATCGAGGAATTTCGAGGCTTTGAAAAATATGCGAGAGCCTACGTGGCGGGATTTAACGTGTGGCGAACGGTATACGCGAATACCCGGAAGAGTTGGAACGTAATTGGTCGAAAGGCGAGGAAGTAATTCCCTCTTGGTTAGAGACGGGACGAGGCGCGAGTCGATTCAATTTTTCTATGCGAAAACATTGGTAAATTTGGCACGTTTGTTCGGAAGAGTTTGTACCAAGTTTGGCGAGAGAAAAAAGTATAAATGGGCGCTGGAAATAAAGAGAGAGAGAGAGAGAGGAAAATCGATCGTTATGGAACGATCCCATCATCGGCAACTGGACCACCGCGAGCTCAAACGACACGTGATTAATGGATCGATCTCTCCCTTTTTCCCACTCACTCTCTCTCTCTCTCTCTTTCTCTCTCTCTCTCACTCTTTCAGCCGAGCTGTGCTCCCAAAAAGAGTTAATGGAAGCAAAATAGCGTTGGACGACCATAAATCCTTCGACGTAGAAAAGAAGCGGAAAACGACGAGGGAGGAGAGGGAAGGCACAATATTGATAGGAATGTCAAGATATACTAAATGCTATCGCGGCCTCGTGTGTCCCTCTCATGCAAAACCGTACATATCTGTATTTATTGAAAAAATGTCTTTTCCGTACCATTCATTTCTTATCGAACGTATACACGCGCTCTCTCGCACGATGAATAATCGATTCACCGATCGCTCAACACTTTCCCACATTTTCCCATTTCTATAGAGGGCAAAAACCACTGCGCTTCCTCTTTCTCTCTCTCTCTCTCTCTCTTTCTTCTTTCCTTTTTTCCCCCTTTTTGTTTATTTTTTTAAAAATCGGCGTTCATACTTTTCAACAAAATTAATTTTTACGAATTATTGTGACAAACTCGGTATTCTTTTTCAGTATTTCCGACACACTTATCTCGCCCAGTACAGGATCGTCAATCTCGAGACACTGTGAGTACAATTTATCGATGTCTTTATTTATTTTTCGTAAGTCGAATTTCAGATCGACTATATTTCGCTTCTTTCTCTCTCTCTCTCTCTCTCTCCTTTTCTTTTTCATTTTTTCCTCAAATCTCGAGCGGGTGCAACTCGGCTTGAAATTTAATTACCCAGCGAACTCGCACTCGAGTCCAATAATCCATTAGCGATATTATTCCCTTGATTTTATCGCTCGGCTCGACGCACGAACGACACGAAGTAAAATAAAAACTGCGATTTTTTTTTCTTTGAAAATCACAATCCATATCGAAGAATTGAAGGTTTTTCAAATATTTTTCAGCTCATTCGAGTGTGAATTTCATAACAACGTATTTTAATTTTTATAAAATGTTTATCGAACTCGCGATAACATTTTTCGGGATATTTCGTCACGAATAAAGCACCACAATTTTTTTCGCATTTTAAAAGGTCAACGGGCAGTGTATAAACTCTCGACTCGAGGTTTTTTTCCTAACTCTAAAATTCCGTTTGAATTTTTTCGCGACGTGAACTAGTTTTTTTTTTTTAATTTGCATATTCCTGGCGCGAGAGGCAACATTTTCAAGACACAATCTCTTCTCTTTTTCGGTGCTGCAATTTTTCGTATTTCTGTTTCTCGTTGACTCGGCGTTTGTTTGGCACGATAATGCTCGATCCATCGTTCGTTATTTGACTTATCGTTTAATATAACTTTGCCTCTCGCAGTAAAATCTCGAAATCTGCTGAAAAATTTGAGATATACAATTTCTAAAAACAGCAACAAATTTATTTTAATACGAAAACAATTGTTTAAAGTAGTTTTACAGTAGTTTTATGATAAAAATCATCTTTTCATATTTTAAAAAGCTTGGTTATCTAGAAATTGAAGTATTTTCTATATTAAAAACGACACGAGTCCTCTAATCGATTCATCGGAATAGAGCGTATTATGCGGAGCGCATTAACTTCTGCCTCTATTCTCTACTCAGTAAAAAGAAAATTTAAAAAAAGTAAAAAAAATGTGCTCGGCTTTGGAAATAATGACCTTGATGTTATAATTAATTTCGTCCTGAAAAAATTTTCAGGAATTACCCATCATAAAGTCGATATCGTCGAGGACACAAAAAGATATTGCCACTTGAAATTTAGAGATCTTCCTATTTTTCATTCTCAAAAAATGGCTGGAGGTCCTCGAACACATTAAATTTTCTCTGCTTACTTTTATTATAACTTAACTTGTACATGTAATAATGTCAGAAAAACTTACAACAAAATTTTCTGCTATTTATATCAAATGTACCTGGACAAATATGCCTGAATAATTCGGGGATCGTAAACATAAAAAACAGAGAGAGGAAATTCGTTGAGCGTAACGAGGAAATTTTTTTCATATTTTCGTTAATTGTTATTTAATTGTTAATTAATCGGTCCTTAATTGTTTCCATGGTAATTAGTCGAGGTCGCGGGAAAAACCGAACACGATCTTCGGTTAATCGACTGAATTTGGAGTCAGTAGACCGGTAGAAAGTGTCGGGGTAAGACGTGTCGTGTCTCGCCTACTAAAAATATTGAGATTTGTGTGGTGGTGAAGTGAAGTGCGAGGCCCACGGAACATATTGAGGAGAAAATTAGGGATGTTCGCATCGTATCTATTAATCATCCTATATATATAATTTCGTCAAGAGAAAGGTAAGACATCGCTAAGTGAAATTTTCATGGGTCCACAAGACCCAGTGTGACTCGTCACATTTCATGAAATGTTATTTTTTCATTTTTAAGAGCCTATTCGATCGGAAATTTCCTGTAGATAACGAAAATGTTACTTATTTGGGGCGGATTTCGTCTCGTATAAGTAATATTTTCGTTATGTACAGAGCGTATTATGCGAGGCTATATAAAATATACGCCTAGAAGAATCGCAAAATATCATTTCAAATTTATCAAAAAGGAAAAAGCTTTTGCACCAATCTTTGTACGACATTAAAGAAAATTCATTTAGTTTCAAAGAAATCTATAGAAAACAATGTTAACTGTTGATTTCACCTTTATTTGAAATGGGAGAAAACTTTTAAACTGACTGTTGCAGTAGAAAGATCTTAAAATGACATCAGCCAGGGTCATACTCGAAATTAAGGCCAGCTGACATTTTTCCAATGAAATTATAAATTTTGACCAAGAACAGGGTCGAACAAAATTCATTAGACATGCCAGTTCTAACATCTAGGCTAATGAATTCGCATTTAAATGGTCAATAATCTGCATAAAACTTTTTTATTGTTGAATCAATTTCACTAATTCTAGAATACATTTTACTTTTCGGTTTTTATCCAATAATATTGACACGTCTCCCTTAAAGTGACAGAAGGATACCATTAGGAGTGTCACATATTTTTGCTTCGTGCTATTTCTCAATTAGAAGTGACGGAACTTACGTGTGACGTGATACGAAATAGATTGTATATAAGTGACAATTGACCTATTTCAACATTGTTATATAAAGAGTGGAGCGAGAGCAACGTCAATCGAGGAAGATGATGGACCACGCCAAAACTGTTCCCTCTACCTTCCAACTATAATATGCACATAATTCAGTATACATATATGCTCATATATGGAAAATATTGCTCGTTCTTCCTCACTGAGGAAAAAGTTGTCGTTAAATCAACTAAATTTAATTTAACTAATTTATCAACTAAATTTGGCTTCATTCATACAAGTATACAAATGAGAAATGTGATATTTCTCAAACTTAATCTTCGAAATTCCAATTCCTGAAATCTGTTTCTATATCTGTTTTAGTAATATTTTAAATCTAAATGATCAAAATTGTAATTTTGTTGTCTTAAAAAATTGAAAAAAAAAATGAAAAATATCTGATTTTCGACCTTTCTTTGAATTTTCTGATTAATAGAATTATACTAATAATATAATATACTTGAAAATTTGAGGTATATTCCTTTCTGTGATAATCTGTTTTTCTTAAGGAAGTTTCTAAATGGTGAAAAAAACTTGTTAAAACTTTGTTAAAGGTTGAAAAGAAGAGAGAGAGAGAGAGAATGAGAGCGGATGAGGAGAGGCGAAGAAAGAGGAACGTAGGAAAATGATGAACCAGGCCGAAAGTACGAACTATGTACAATGAGGAGTTTCTCTCGAATATTTTACAGTGCCCGGAATCGCGATGTCGTGACAGGGAAAAAATGCCGACAATCTGGTCTCCAATTATCTCACGAGACAATGCTTACCTAAATGCTTTTCCCTCTAAGGAACGGTGTGACGAGGACAAAGCGTTTTTGTTATATAGAAATTTAAAAAAAAAACGACAAATACTGAAACTCCCTAATTGGAAGAGTTCATAGATTTTTCCGCGAGGAACAAAAATTTTTTATGAAAAGCTGGAAAAGCAACGGAAATTTTTCATGCTCCGAATCGTTTGAAAACAAACCTCGCGTTCCCGCAGGCGTCGGTCTGTCATTTTTCACGTAACATATTTTTTACATTTTCGATGGACAAAGCGCAGAATATTTTTCTTCTCTCACCATTTTCCCTTTTTCTATTCCACGACTACATTTTTAACGAAGTTCTCAAATTTTTAACACTTTTTTGACAATCGTCGAAACTGATTGTTTTTTCCAACAATTTTTTTCAAATTTTTCATTGTCAGAGAAAGATCGCCCGAAAAAAATTGCATCATAATTGAGAACAAGAAAAATCTAAAATTCCCCACCGTTGTTTTCTCTTTTCCTTTCGACGCGTAAATCTGTGCGGGCTGTTGTTCGCAATTCGCATTTTCCACGTTTTCTGTCGCAGAAAAAAATTGGTATAAATTTCCACAAGAAGAATCGCGGGAATCCCATTTAATTTCGTTCCTCTCAATTATATCATCAGGCGTGAAAAAAAGTACTCGGTCATGAAATTCTATCCAAGAAGTTACGACTTATACCGTTATTTGCATTATTATAAATAAAATGAAATTTGAGAAAAAAAATACGTTCCTCGAAAATTGAAACAATATGGTGTAGGAACGAGGAGAGCGAAGAATGCCAAAGGAGAGCTTCGAATTAAATATTTCATTTTTTATTCAAATGAAAATCTGCATTTGCATAATCCAGGATCCCCGGACTTGTGTCTATTTTACGTTTACGCGTGAAAAAAAAAGAATGATGAGCGCAGAAAGGTTTGCGCGTGGAACACGTTACAGCGGAGGAAAAAATTTTCAATGTTTCGCGTGTGTGACAGCGTCGACGCAATGCATTAAAAATAGCGAGCTACGTCGGATTTTTTTTTCTTTTTTTTCTCGCAATTTATTTTACTTTGTCAAAGTTTGAGGAAAATAAACATGTCTGAAAAAAAAACTCCCCTGGGTTCCAGAAACGAGATTCTTATTACGGCGGGAAATACGACGAATCTTCAGCTGGCACTGTGGGCACCACAGGGAAACGGCCTCGTCTACGTCAGTCATAATAATATTTATTACCGTCCCGAACCGGAAGTAAGCAATGACTACCAAATAACGACAAGCGGTATTTTTGGCACAATTTACAATGGTGTGCCCGACTGGGTCTACGAGGGTGAGCTAAATTTATATTTTCTCCGCATCTAATTACATTAGAGACAATTAGCGTGACGAATTATTCCGTGGCATTGACATTGAGGTAGTTATATCGTTACAGTCAAATCCAAAAGCTTTTTCATGCTTTTTTTCGCGTATAGAACGAAAAACATAGTGGATCATTTATAAAAATAATTTTTTTTTTCAATTTAAGAAAATATTTGGTAAATTGTATTTCACTGTATTTCGTATGATGAAAAAATGTATTTTTTCAAGCCATCGATTTTTAGTCTGATGCCATTTTCACGTAATTACCAATTATTTCAGAAGTAAAAGAGGAAAAATAAGTTTCAAGGTCCACTAAAAGTTTAAGTTTAGTTTATTTTTCAATATCGTTAACTCTTGAAACAGATTGTATGGTAGGAACTCCCTTAAAATTGTTTATCTACGTAGTTCTCGTGTAATTAAATAACAAAGTTTTGCTCTCGAATTCGAAGTGTATACAGCTCTACTTGTACGAAAAACTTTGCTTCTTTGATCATCTTGCTCGAAAACTATGCAAACAGAAGATATTTTAAAAATGACAATTTCGTATTTCACATTGAAGTACAGTTATTCAAATTTTGAACAAATTCTAAATAATTTAAAAACCCTTTAAATTCAGAGTATACGAAAAAAAAAAGAAAATAATCACAAAGAGGAAATAAAATCATTTGTATTCTTTCCTTTGAATGTTTATATGTATTATAAAAAAATATATTCAAACCTCCAATTTGAATTTAAAAGAGTTTTGAATTCAAATTGGATCGAGTTTACGTTTCCTGATTGACAGATACGTAAATAATTACTCAAAGTAACAAAGATTGTTCCTGAATGATAAATACTGAATGAGAATAGACGCGGAGCGAGATCTATTTTGGAGATTTTCTTTTCAGAGGAGGTATTGAGCTCGAACAAAGCAATCTGGTTTTCACCAAACGGAAAGAGATTGGCATTCGCCTACTTCGACGACTCCAGCACCCCGATAATGAATATACCGTTTTATGGCTACCCGGGAAGTTTGTCCTTTCAGTACACATCGGCAATACCGATCCATTATCCCAAGGTACATTTTCTGTATCCACGAAAATTTATTTACAGATTATTCAGTCCGGTTGTTTTATTTTGTTCTTTCTTCAACATAAATATTTCGAGTGTGTATAGAAAAGGTGGTGAAAAAAGTGGTCTCGTTTTGCAGCCAGGAACGATAAACCCAACGGTAAAACTGTATTGTGTCGATCTCGAGGAAGTGACTAGGGAGAACGGTACTCTCCATGAAATTCCGCCACCCAGGGAACTCTCGCACTCGCAAAAAATTCTAGCCTCCGTTTCCTTTCCCACCGAGGACATAGTAGCTTCGACCTGGATGAACAGAGTCCAGAACAAGGCTTACTTCACTCTTTACGACCTTCGAACTTTCACCGAAAAAACGGTTAGAAGCAGTCATACGTTTTCATCAGTCTGCATTTCTATTTTTTAACCCCTTACCTTGTCAACATGTCCTATTTGTAATCAAATCGAACGTGTCTCATTTCTCAACTATTTTTGTTGGTTGGGGTAGATTTTTGGGATTATTTAAAACACATGACAGATAATAGAAGTTGGTCAATAATTATTCTCACAGTATGTTTATTTAGATGAATTAGATGAATTTGATTTACTTTTTGTTGAATGGTTTTTTTTTGTTTGAGTAAATTGGTGCTCGGTTACATGTCGTACGTGTCTCATTTCTTATCTATTTTCTACTCTAGCCAACAAAAATAATTGTAAATAAATCATTTGAAATTTCTCTATCGAAATATTTGCTTGAAAAATAAAAATTGACATTTTTTGGGATTATTTGAGACATATGTGACACATAATAGAAGTTGATCAATAGAATTATTTTAGCAGTATGTTCGTTTGATTTACTTTTTGTTGAATGACTGTTTTTTTGTTTGGGTAAATAGGCGCTCGGTTACGAAGAGTCGAATGGCTGGGTCGAACAATTCGAACCGCCTCATTTCAACAAAAACGCGACGGCTTTTCTCCTCATTCTCCCTCAGACGCAATCCGACAAAACGGCCTGGAGACACTTGGTTCTGGTGAGCAGTGGAACGGCCGATAAATTCGTTGTCACTCCACTCACGAGCGGTAAATTCGTCGTTACGGAAATTGTTTCCTGGGACGAGAAGAATTCTTTCGTGTGAGTCCCCCAAAGAGAAATATTCTACCTCCCCCAATCTGTCACTCGTTGAAATTCTTTTTAAAAACATTGTTACTTTTCGCAGGTATTATCTAGCGACGACAGAAAAGGATTCCGCCCAGCAGCATCTCTATCGCTCGTCGACGATCGACAGAAAATCCGAGTGTCTCAGCTGCAACGTCAAACGCGACGTTGACAGTAGTTACTGCCTGTACAACACCGCCACTTTTTCCAATGACAACGGATATTACATCCTGACGTGCGCCGGGCCTGGAGTTCCTGTTATTTTCATTTTCAACGCCAAGGTAAATTTATATATTTCAAAATTCTTATAAAATTGTATTTTAAAAAATTAATTTCATTACGAAAATATCTTGTTTTAAGGAGGTTGGCTGTAGCCATTTGTAAATGGCGAAAATAAATAATGTTTTACGTGTTAAAAGTATAGGGAATCGAAATTTGTTAAGGACACGATGAAAATTTGAAATAACGTTCTTTGTCACTAAAGAAATTTATATAAATTCA
>JAPYYW010003265.1:0-30191 GCA_030522545.1 Cremastinae sp. A BG-2022a
CAAAATTCATTGTAGGATCAAAACTAAAGATTTAGCCCGAACCCAAGCCAAAATAACCAACTTGGTAAATAACGGACACCCTAATATATATATATATATATGTATATACAATATAGAAATAATATTTTTCATGGCTTTTTCAGAAAAAAGTCAGGTGTAGCTAAAATTTAGAAGCTCTACACGAGAGGCAGCATCATTATATTTTTCTTTTAAGCCCGAAGCAGGTAAAAATTTACCTTCCGTTTTCTCTATGCATTCATCTGACCCATGTCTAGAAGAACTCTCTGGCAGGTTTTCCCACAGAATTTACTGAGAATAATGAAGGAAAATCTTTCAAATTTGCCCATTTTTCTCTTCAGCATCCCCTCCAGTCTCATCCCTCTCCGATCTCGATACGAGTCCCATAACACCTTGAATCTCATTAGTATCGTGAAAAGGGCTCTCAAAGAAGGACCGTTCGCTCTCTCGATCGAGGAAGAAAAAGTAGAAGAAAAAAAAAAGATTTTTCACTATGAAAAATCTGCTGAGAATGTCGATACTTGTTTTTATCTTATCCAACGCAATTGCAATTGATCTTGGCCGATTTTTCGGATTACGTAGAAATTGGTATGAGGATACGGACGATTTGGAGGAACCTGAGATCGTCGAAGTAATCAGATGGCGTCAATCCGTTTGCGTCCAGGCCGAAATGAACGTTCCACCCTGTTTCGTGAAATTTCGAAAATACCAGAATGAGTACGAGGAAAACAGTGCGAGATCGATGGAAAATAAGGAGCAAGAGGCACTCGATGACCGAGTCGATTTGAATAAAAAAAAGAGAAATCTCTTTGACGATCATCAGCTGAGCTTGCTCGACTATTTATCAAACTTTGAGCTCGAGAGCTCCGAGGATTATCGCGATTCGGAAGAGGGCTTCTCTAGTACCCCGGAAACGAAGATTTTGCCAGGATCACGAAAAAAAAGATATCTCGTTATTTCAACAGCGAACACTCCGGCAACGACAAGGAGAAAGCCCCCGGCGGTTATCACCGTGACAAAAGTTCTCAATTCCCCAGTGACCGCGACCCTCGTCGCGAAAAATTGTCTGCCGGACATCGGCGTTCCACTCTGCGAGGACTATAAAGGAAACTTGGACACTCATCATCTCGTACCCACCCTTCAAATTCATTCTCGAGATCAGTCGACGAAACATAAAGACTTGCCGGCGGCGGCGCTGGTTCATCCAAACTTTAACAAGAACGATGACAATCACGAACCTCTTTGGACGTCCATCAACATTCAGGAAAAACCTGAAACAATGAAAACTGGGGATGAGCCCGATGAGCCGGTCCTCGTGACAGTTTCATCCGATGTTCCAGCCGTTTCCAAAAAACCCGACAGTGAATTATTAAATAAAAATTTAGAATTCGCGAAGCGTGTTATTTCCGAAGCGACAGTCGTCGTTGAAAAACCCAAAATTTCACTTCGAGATGAATCCGAAACACTCTTGATTCCGGATTCATTGAATCCTACGCCTACATCCGACGATCCAGTCGATCCGAAATATTCCAAAATAGTCGACGAGAAAGAAACAAATATGGAGAACAAGACAGTTGGAACATATAATAAGAAATTGATGAAATAAGTTTAATTTTTATTATATACGTTATAATGCAAACCTACAAAGAAAAATACATTAAATTTTGTCTACGCATACGGATTAATATAAAAATGTAATAAAAAGAGAGCGTAACAATAATGTGTCATGAAGGTGGCGATTATTTCGATGTATCCGAACAATGCGAACAAGCTGCGAATAAATTTTCTTGAATTGATTTTCGTTGTGTATTATGAAAATGACTGACAAGATTTCAGCTAGACCTACGAGTTTCTTCTTATATTTACTGTTGTCCCCATACACTTATTCTTAATCTCAATATATAGCCTAACGAAATTTACAGAGGAAAAGACATTTTGCTATGAAACACCATGGCCGCGTGTTGGACATGATATGTGCTGGACGAGTAAAAAATACGCCTACATTAGAATTCACTGTTTTTGTTTTCTCCTACACTCGGAATTTCGTTCCAATGCATTCAGTGATCACAAACAATTGACTATAATAATATAAACGTTAGCATTCTTAGTATATACGTATCACATATTTTTGCTGTCGGGTAACAGGAGGGAGGAAAAAACGCGAAAAGACGGGAAAAAATTAATTTAAAAAATTAGTACGAGTACAAACATTCAAAGAATACAGCTGGTAAATAAAAAAGTGCATAATAAAATAGTAAATAATTCGTTTAACCAAGTATTCTTCAAGTGATATTATTGCAACATGTTTCTTTACTACATAAAAATGGAAATAATAATGATTCGAATATGTTCATACATGATTCTAGTAAATGCATTTGGTATCACAAAAAGTTGCTATATGTTTCTTTTGAAATGTTTACGAAATAAAGAATTCACCCACCGTATGAGGCTTTGACTCACAATAAATAATAATATTTCGTCAGAGTCTCAGTGAATATTCGAATTCAATTTTTCCGCGTATTTTCGCTGTTCCGACGTGTGTTTCGTTTAATTGATGAAAGTCAATAAGTTGAATATTCCGAGAGGCTTATTTACACAGAGTGTCCCCGGAATAGTCTCTCGTTGTGGCGATGAGGGAGAGCTTCCAGGGATTTTATGGAAAATGTCGAGGAGTCGCTTACGATGAGGGCGCTCGCGTGAGTTAATTCTATCGATCTTGGAGGTCGCTACACGCTTATTTGCTCCCATCATCAGGTATATACGGAAATCGGACTCGGCATCTTCTCGAAATTCCGTGATTTTAACTCACAGAGAAATAAGCACCGCTCGTCGCGAAGACTCGAAAATATCGTCTTTCTCGCGACACTCGGACGATTATTTCCATCCTCCTTCAATACATAGTCGATCCTGTGAGGACTCTTGTGTGAATTTCCTCAACTCTCTGATGGAGTTATTCCGTCCTTTTCACGCTCTCGAACGTGTCTTTTCGCTGGCTTGCAATCCTCTTTCGCAATAACGAGATTATCTCTCCCCAACATTCTATATGTTCCTTTTTATTCATATATTTTCTTTTCTTTCTCCAATTTATTCAGCTTGTACACGAGCAGATGCACGAGAGTCGTCGTCAACTTTTTTCCCTCCGAAATACCGCGACGCAGTTTCTACTAATTTTCCGTTATCATATTCCCTTAAGCAAATGGCGACAGCTTTTTCGAATTTAATCACGGAATCGCTTGCTCCCGAAAGGAAATTGGTATATACCTCTATTTATCCTCGTTTATATCTATCTCCTTTTTCTTTCATTGAACAAATTCATCAGTTTCTTCGTATCTTTTTTTTCAAATTCATCTCATCGGCATTCTCACTCGATCCTCGGAAAAATTCAAATTCATCGTAATACTTTCTCTTGTTCCTCGTTTTGATCTTTTCGTTCAGTCCATTCGTCTCAAATTTTTTTCGCTTCCGCAATTTATCGACCACGGATTCACTTCTGCTGTCATCCTCGAAACTATCCACGCTCGATATCTTCACATTTTCAATCGCCTGATTTAACAAACAATATATTATTAATATTCCATAATCAAATATGCATTATAAAATATAATATATTAAATAAAATAAAAATTGTTTAATAATAATTAAATAATATATTGTAAAGTATATAAAATTTATTATTGAATGAATATTTTTGGTTCAACGTTTCTCTCGATAACTCACTTTTACAGGTCGAGTCCAAGGACCGTTCATAAATTTGTGCCATTCGTTCATATCCAATTCTGGAAACACGAGAGGTATCCCGGAATCTTTCGTCGAGCCACTCGTGACTCTGAAGGGAAACAATCTTCGTACTTCGACGATTCTACCAATCGAATCTTTTTCTTGGCAGAAAGGCAGAACGAAGGGTAACCTGGAAGCAATTTTAATTTCCAATCTGTCGCGAAAAGCGAGAGAGAGAGAGAGAGAGAGAGAGAGAGGGAGAGAGGGAGGGAGTATGAAGATGAAAATAAGATTAATAGGAGAGAGTAAACAAGTATTTTTTCAAAACATTACCTGGAAACGATACAACCCTCGATTTTGTAAACGATCGTCAGTGGCCGATTATATTGCCGGAAATCGGCTTTGCCGGATGATGTATCTTCGAAGCCGATGGGATTTGAGATGTCCTGATGGTAGGCTGGAGCTCGTCTGTGCCTGGGGGAGGTCTCTTCGGAGGCACTCTCATCGGAGAAGTTGCAGGGTGACAAATCGATTGGCGGATCGAGACAGATGTAAGGAGCCTCTGGCCCTCTTTTCTCTTCGGGCATCAATTTTTTCGTTCGTCCGCCCGCGATCAGAGAAGCCTCGCTCCTCCATTCTCGAGCGAGCATCGCGAAAACTATCAACATAACTGTTACGAGACTCTCCATTATTCACCCTCTTGGATTTTCCTCCTTTTCTCTCTTTTTTATTCCTCTCCTCCTCCTCCTCCTTCTTCTTCTTCTTCCGCTCGTGTGCTGACTCTTCTCGATCAACTCCAAACGCTCCCTCCTCCTCTTCTTCTTCGATCAAAGCCTTCGCCTGTCAACAATTCGAGATTAAACGATGAGTGTTTTATGTGTCAATAACACACGTCTTGACTGCTCGAGCACCAAAACAAAACTGTCTTTCTACCAACATTTCAAGAAAATTCAAGAATTTATGGAAATTTCATGCACCAGAGTGGGGTCATTGTTAACTCCTCCTCGAGGAGAAAATATATTTTTCTGACTCTGTACGAGAATCTAGCCAGCTATTCTAAAAGAGCCTGTATACTTTTCTCTCTCGCTTTTCACCATAATATATCCCGATGCATATTATATGTATCGTATTTTTCTCTTTTTTCTCCTTCTCCGCTTTTTCTTATTTTCTTTGTATTCTCCAGCTCGTTCTACCTGCTGCCGACCCGCGCTGTTGTCTACTTTTAATTTTTGCCTGAGATTTGGGAGCATAAAATCCAAGTACCCAACCGCGAGAGTAGTACCTGCTGCGTTGAAACTGATTCGACAGTTCGGAAAAATATACACTCGGGAGCGAAATGATTTTCTTATTTTTCTCTCACTCTCTCTCTCTCTCTTCTTTTCTTACTTCCTTTATTTTCCATGTTCATGCAAACATCCTCTTCCAACAAAAATTACTTTTTTTGTATAAAAATAACCCGAATTTCATTTAACCTTTACCGCAAGAATGCCAAACTTTTTTGAGCAGTAAAAATAGAATCGATATCCTAAAAGAATTTTGTACATCTATTACATTTGATAAGATAAATGTATATTTTTATCGGGATAAAGCAAAAAATACAAACAAGGATGAAAATAATGATTAACGATTTAATCGTCCATCTCTCAATAACTCATTCAATAACAACAATTATTCTTACTGAAGAAACGAAAAAAGACGGAGAAAGATCGAAGATATAAATGGTGTGGAGAAACAAGAATAAAGAGCAAATAAAAATGAATTTATTCGATGTCTCTATCATCGAGGGGATATTCCTCGAATAACAAACGTGTTTACACCGATTGTCAAAGGTGATGAATTAAAAAAAGCCGGAGCAAGACAGAAAGAAATGGAGGGAGAGTGAAATTAAATTTCTTTATTATTCTGCTAGTTATTATTTAATATTTTTTAAATAAACTTCACGAAACGTTTTTATTCAGATTTTGTTTATTAAGGTAGTTATATCATAAAATCGTTTTCTTATAGGATTTTTGTTAAAAATTTTCAGAAATCTTCTTTGATATAATATGCAATTGTATATTTAATTTTAAGAGGTTTCACTACGTAGAACTCGAGATATTTATTGTCAAAAATCATTAGTTTCTGCAGTCTTCAACTCTAAATATTCTGATTTCTGGGTAGTGCAACTTCTTGAAATATTCCACAGCTCTTTATTGTACTTCAAAGAAGCTTCCTCAAGTTTTTTTTTAATCCTAAGATTATGATTTTTTTAATTTTCATACGTATGTAACAAGTATACGTCACCTTGAATGACTTTGAATTTTTAGTATGTTGTTCCTGATACAACTTGCAACAACTTTTCTTAATAAAATTTTTTTGAAAAACCACATGGAACGATGATAAACTAAGATAAATTTTTTTTTATTTTACTGCAATGATAGAACTATCTTAATACTTTTCACTATTGTATTTTATTCCAATAAGTATGGTATTAGCCTAGATATTTTTCGATTTTTGTTTTTGCAAGGTTACATAATATTTACCAAATTGCAGTACCTATATAGTCAGAGAAATTAAGACGCCAATTCGACTTGCCAAAAATTTAAGAATTTTTTTTCTGTACATAGTTGCCCTCGTTTCTAGACGGCAGAAAGAATTTTTACTCATTGGATTGAATATTAAATATTAATCGCAGCCAAGTAGCATATTCGACAATGAAGTAAAAATCATTTGAAGCAATAAGTCAAAAAAATTTACTTGTACCCAAATTTTTAATCATCAAGTTTAATCAAGTACTCTATCATTAAAATAAATTCCTATAAATTATTATTTTCAGTGTATATACGTATAATTGTAACATGAGTTCGTGGTAGATTGTTTTCTTACGAGCATTCAAATATTCCGAGTGAAATTTATTGATTATTTAAGAAAAAATGAATAGGCAAAGTCCTTGATGATCGAGTATTCGTTTTTCCAAATTTTAAAAAAAATTTTAAAAATTAAATGAGACACGGTAATGATGATTGAAGAAATTGATCGAAAACCCGTGCGAGGCTGGCTCTGGGCTTGCAAATTAGCCGAGGAGAGAAAACACATGGATGCAACAACGACTCGAATGCATATTTGAGTGTACGTCGCAATCGTAAACACATACACCGCGTGTACACCCACACACATAAACTTAACCGCGGCGGGTGCATTATCATTTAGTTCGTGTGTGCTCCGAGTACACGGTGGAGCGAAAGCAACAAAAACCGAGAGACAGGGAGAGAGTGAGAGAGTGAGAGAGCTCCAAGTTACGATGCAATGCGAGTGCATTGCCATCGGCGTCGCGACAATACGGCGACAACGACGTCAAGCCATCAGGGCGCCGTCAACCTCCCATCGCCTTTCAATTCTTTCTATAATTTTCGTTTTTCCTTTATTTCAAATAATATATCGCAGCCTAGTTGATAACTCGTTTAAGAATGAGATTCTAGCGTAATCGTTGCATTCAAATGTTTTTACTCTCATGTATACATGAACCGAAGATAACACATCAAAGTATACATGTCTTTAAAGATATAATTTCCTAAGAAATTGAGTATTTGTTTTTAACGTTTATATACCAAAAAAAAAGATTAGTTTTTTATTTATGGGCGAGGAACAATAAAGGTTAATTTTTGACTTTTCATTCTTAAAAGTCAGATCTTATTGCCTTTTGTTGAAAAAACTACTAACTTTTTGTGTATCAGTTTGACTATTAATTGACAACTTCAATACATATATTTTATCCACAACTTATACATTTTTCATCGTTTAAATAATTAAGGTAATTTTTATTCAAACTTTTTGAAATTACTGTCTATTCAAAATACACGACTATACAAATATGTAAAAAAAATTAACAAAATATGCTTGAAACCTCAATTTTTATCACTCGTTTCACTTTTTTTTAGTCCCTTGTCAAATATTTGGTGTTAATTCGCTGTTTCGACTATAAATAATTATCGAAAAATGTCGGGCCCCCTTAAAAAAATTATATAATGAGAGTTTTTTTACTCGAATCATATTTTTGAGTTATTTTTTGCCATACATTAAAAAATTTGGAGGAAAATGGACCTTTAAAAATTTTTTTTTAATTTTAGAAGCCCATTTTTCTTCAAAAAATATTTGTAGGATTTTAAAAATCTAGAGAACCCGTTGTACTCACAAACACTTGCGCAAAAAAAATTTTTTGGGGCCTATATTTTGCCCCCAAATATTTTTAGATTTTTTGAAATTTCAGGGAACCCATTTTGCCCCCCAGAGGTCCATCATGCCTCCCCACCTTCCCCTATATCCATAAGAAGTAATTGTAAATCCTAGCAACTTTTCGGTTTGATAACTCTTGAAGCATTGATGTAAAATGATTTCAAAAATTTATCCATATTAAACGTACGAAAAATTGATTAAATTCTTATACTTTTGAAAATCTTATACTGGCACACCGCGCATTAAATTGGAATGTAATTTAGATGATATCTTGGCTCGTTCTCTTCGTTTCTCACCCGGATCGATAGACTTCGACACACGCTCTAAATTCATAAATCGATCGGCGCAAAATCACCCGCACAAATAATACGCGATCGGGCGAGCGGTTATTCTTCTCGCGGACGTAAACACGTACGTGCGCGGATGCCGCGCGCGGAGGCATTGACGGCGGCGGTGTTTATGTTATTTCGTAAAAGAGCGCAGACGAGCTGGGTTATCGTCGAGGCTGATATAAAATAGTAACTATTTATAGGTGGAAGCGTAAAAACAGCGCGGTTGCTTGTAAACAGAGTTTGAAACAGGGTCGAAGTACCACACGCACACACGTCTTTCATGCACCGAATCCGAAGAAATTGCACGATCGATCTCGCACGTTTTTTTTTTTCGTCTCTCATTTTTTCCAACGTCTCGGACAGGAAATTCGAAGCTAGTTCATTTAAGCTCCCAGAGAAGAGATTTTAATAAGATCAAGAGCGTTATAGAGATAAATAAAAAAATAAAAAAAAAATAACGAACTCACCTTATTATTAATGGTCTCTGGGCTTTTTCTTGGTTTTTAGTCTCTCGGGGTCTTCTTCCTCGTCTGCGTTCCAGGTCTCCTCAACTCTGCACCGTCTTATTCCTCGCATTCGTATACGGTAGAACGTTTCGGTCCGTAAACGATTAATCGAGGCTTTGTTATTATTAATCGATACAGTTTTACATAGTTCCGGGGGGAAAATCGGCGTCGTCGTCGTCGTCGTCGCCGCCGCCGTCGACGTCGTCGTCGTGACTGATGTCGACTCGTTAAAAAGTGTCCCTCCCGTGGTCGAAGCCTCTTCTCGTTTATTTGGCCTGCTACTGTCCTCGGCGAGGTCTCCGTCGCACCGGGCAGGTTTTTAACCGCACACGGGAGCGCACTTTGCTTCTCGGACGGAGTAGGGAGCGGAATAGCACGGAGCAAAAACGATGAAGGTATCCTCACCCCGCGCTCAACGTGCTGAAATCGATCGCCAATTCTAGGGGATTTATGCACGTACGTATGCATACATCTATACCCGCTCACTCGCTCGCTCGCTCGCTCACTCTCTCACTCTCTCTTCCTCAACGTGTTGTTGTATATGCGTATGCTCTGTAAGATCCGCCGGCCGCAGTAACTCGAGTCGCGGTCGTCTTTTATAAAACCAGACCAGACAGAATATAAAGCCCTTCATCGGAGTAAAGAATAAAAAAAAGGAGAGAGCAGCCTCATCGGGAGAGATTACGGAAAAATTAAGGATGATAATAATAATAAGATAGAGGCATCGTCAAGCCATAATCGATGAATGGCGGGCGGAAAAGAAGGAATGAATGAGCCGCGGATATAATTGATCGAGACTCGCGGTGTCAATTAACCTCATATTAAACGGAAGCAGGAAGACGGCGGCGGCGCGGTGCGGAACGAGACCGGAAGGAAGGACCGCGCCGACGAGTTCAATTCTGAGCCTCCCCGGGCGCCGGCTCTGCTATCCCGACGACGAACCGATGAAAACGGGTGAAGAAGACGCGCGACCCGAGACACACTAATATCGAATATCGGCACGAAACCGCGCGCAACGAAGAAGAACAAAACCTTTTAACGGACACAATAATATACATATAATGAATCTCGAATGCGAAACACACCGGCTCGAGACGCGACACGATATACTCGCTTAACGATTTTTTTTACATTCGAAGCGCATTGATAAACAAGACGGGGCTAAAAACCGCGCACTTTATACGTTTATTCTTTCAATGTTGTCTCATTATCGGCTGCTGCTGCTGCTGCTGCGTTGAAACTGATCCGACAGTTCGGAAAAATATACACTCGGGAGTGAAACGATTTTCTTATTTCTCTCCCCCCCTCTCTCTCTCTCTCTCTCTCAAAAGAATCTTTGAATTTTTCGCCAAGCGGCGGGCACTCTGAAATGTAGCTCGTTGCTTCTGCTGGTGCGCCACGCGCACTGTACTCCTCCTCTCTGCACTGTCCCGGCCTCTAATAACCGTCACGTCCACGAAGAGTGCTGATTTATACTGGCTCTGTTGCCTCTGCCGATAGCTCCGATATCCCAGCATACTCTGCTGACGAGAACATACGCGACACGTGGGATGTTTTTCTATTCCGCACGAACAATCGGAAACATTATCACTGTTTGGTGATTAAGGAGCTTCTGAAAACATCATCGCATACAAATTATTGACAAAAACTAATTGCTACATCGTCAAATTACGTTTCTTTAAATATATAATATTTAAAAATAAATATAAATATTATAATAATATATAATATTTAAAAAAATATATGTGAATTTTTTTAAGAAAGTATCACAGTGTACCAGTCAAATAAGATATACTGTCGGTCTTATTTCTATTTTTTTATATTTTAATTTTAAAAAATAATATGTTAATAAGATACCAATAATTGAAAAAAATGTTTATTTTTTTGTTGCAATTTGACTCGGAGTCATTTGGATCTGCGTTGCATGCTAATACAATTTGACAACTTTCTGGAAATTACAGTGACCATGGATTTTTATGGTAAATAATGAAAACTTATCCTCGAATGACTACGTGAGATATTTTAGATTGTTGAAAATTTACTAAAAATAAACATCGATATGCTGATGACTTCTCATGAGACTCTGGCTTTTATTAAACTCATTTTTGGTTTTTCCATCAGATATAATAAAATACTTTTGGTGTGTTGCTATCAGAAAACTGAAATAATATGGTGATATCAAAAATTCAATAGGCACAGTTAATTATCATACTTTCAATTGTTACTCTCCTTGATAACACTATATTATATGCCAAAATAACGTTTATAAAATTTACGAAAAGCTTCTTGTCTAGTAAATATTCTTTATTTAAAATTCTAACTTCGATATGGGCTCTCTTACCATGTATAGACTTGAAAAAATGATGGCTATCATCAACAGATAGCTCAATTTTTGCTCATCGAAGATGATTTGTGGAAAACATTTATGCAAATTATTTACAAGAAATCATTATCTTTGAAGCCGTTTTTCCGCATTTTTTAAGATTTTCAAAAAAATGGAGAATGTTTTGTGATAAATGTCGAAAATGATTGCCTTAAGGATATCCTTTCTTGTGTATATTTCAACATTATTTCAAAGTATATTCCAAGTTTTTTCGAAAACATTCTAAAAATATATATTATTTTTCGGTCTTTGAGCAATAGCTTAAACACTGATTTAACTTTATTGATACAAGATAATACTAGTACGTATCAGAAATAGTTGTCATCCTCCTTGGACATACTTTTTAAGCGTTTGTCAATATGTACATAGTATATTTAACGTATTGTACAAATCCGGGCGATAACCTCGACAGCTGATAACCCGCAGTAGAATGGATTGTACAATCGTTTAAAAATCGGACTTTTGAAAACTAATCCGAAAACTAATGGCCGTCACGAATATTTCGTAAATACATATACTATAATAGAGAGAAAACAGGGAGTAAATCACTCTGGTTGAGGTGTTGGAGATAAAAATTGGTGATTAAAAAAAAAAAAGGGTCTGAAAAAAAGTGGTCGCTGGAGAGATCTCGACATCCAAACGCGCGATAAAGCTGACCCGACTTTCAGTCCACACGTGGCGCGATTACGAGAAAAGTCGCGTCGACAGCTTTGGAAAGTTGGGAAAAAATGCACACACGACGAATAATCGATAATTCATTGCACATGCTGAGTAATAGTTTTCATTATCGCGAAAAGATCGCGTAACGAGAAAACTTGTTGCTCTTTTGTGAAATAAAATTGTTATTGATATAGGGTTCTCTTGTTTACGAGCCTATTTATCATTCCGGAGCTATTTTTCTCTCGTGTAAAAATAGAATATCTATATATCTGTGCAATAGATCTATCGATGATTTTCGATATTTTTGTATAAATGCTTCAAGTTATTCCCAAGCTTTTTCAATTTCTCGTAATGCCGCGCAATGGACAAGTCTATTCGATTGAAAACTCATTATGTACGCCTCTCGGACCTTGATGATGCGTTTCGATACGGAAATATCATCAGCAAACGAATTCCAGATAAATTTTGATAAAATAAAACATTTATAAAAACAAGTAGGTGGATACGAGAATTTCTGTTAAATTTTGCTCGATCCAGAGCAAAGCGATTGAAGAAATAACCCAGTGCACTCATCGCGCACTCCCACGTTCACGATTATTCTCAATGAAATACACATGCATACAGACATATAAACTAGCTAAAATCGTAGCAAGCGTCACACACCTCATCCTATATACTTTTCGGAAACGTATCGATTTCCGTCATTTTTATTTTTAAACTGACTCGCCCCCAGTGAAAGCATTATTCACTTGTTAGAACGTAAAAATAGAACATTCGCAATGCGAAAAATCACATTCGTGCTCGATTCTGAAAAAGCAGCTATTAGTATATTTTGTAAAAAAAATGAGAGACGTGTGGTGCGCCGATTGAACGAAGATAAGAAAAAGTTTGAAATAAAAAATAGTATTATATATTAGGATAAAAATGGTGATGGGATGGTAAGTTTGAATCGTTTTGCGAATTGTTTTCTCTCGCTGTGTCGTGTCGCTCGCGGTGTCGTTCTCACACGGGCGTGTGCTCATTAACTCTCTCTCTCTCTCTCTCTCTGTCTCGGTGGTCTCTCGGAAGCGCGTTGGTGTGCGGGAGAAACGTCTCGGGGGCCGATAACTCTCTCTGCCGCCGGGATCCGCACAGCTGAGAGAGCCAAGTGAGGCTTCCTCTCTGCGCGTGTAGCTTCTCGCCTGCAGCTGTAGACAACATCAGCCACAGTCACAGTTTGGATCCGATCACGAGAGCACACCTCGAGCTTCAAACCATTATTCTACGATGAAGGACGTCCAAGCCCAAGTAAGTACACGGGAATACTAATTAGACGCACCTTTTTCATATATTCCTCCTCCTCCTCTTTTTTTATTCCCTCCAATAACTCCTTTTCTTTTCAACACCATTCATATTCGATCCATTTCATCTTCAAACAAACAAACAAACAAGTAAATATAAAAATGCTGCCAAATTTAGCCCTCCTGACGGTCAATCGATGATTTTTCTCCGACCGGAAAAGTCTCGCGAGGCCAATGTTCCTCGTCTCTCGGATACGGTGGCGCCTCGGCACACGTGTTTTTTTTTGTTTTTTTTTTATCGCAACAGTTCTCAATCTTCTTTTTCTCCCTCTTATTCGCTCTCTCTCTCTCTCTCTCTCTCTCTCTCTTTTCGTTTGCTCTTCGAAAAAAGCCAAACTTATAATCTCTCTGAAATTTTTTTCCAGCGAGCTTCACCTTCTCAGTCATCTCTCTCTCTGCTCTGCTCTCTCCGACTTGCGAGGCAATAACATATCTTTTGCTCACTCTTTAGTGACGGCCTCGTAACTCGACTCTTCGCATTTCGCAAATTTCGATCAAGATTATTGAAAAGCGAGAACAAGTACATATGTGTATATTAGGGTGATTCAAAAAAAAAAAGTTTTTTTTATTTTTTCACGGAAACAGGTTTGAAAGTTTCATTTATACATCAAATGAAACATGTACAAATTTGAGATTTTTATAAAAATTTTAACAAAGGGTACGTTTTCTCCTTCAGATTTTTGTAACTATCTAACGACACATTTAATCTCACCATTTCAAAGATATTTGAGTTCAAAGTAAAAAAATCGAAAAAATTATTGTTTTTTATTCATAAATCACTAAGTAGTTAGCAGAATAAAATGGGCAGTATATATTTTTGTAAGAAATTGACTAATCTTTAAAAATGCTCTCTTGTGTTTAGTCGATTAGATGAAGCGTTAAGAAGATATTCGTATCTAAAGTTGAATACAACTAAAATTTGAGAAAAATATTTGAAAACCAGTTAACATCAACTTTAGATAAGAATATTTTCTTAACGTTTCATCTAATCAACTAAACACAAAAGACCATTTTTGAAGATCAGTCAATTTTCTACAAAAATATGTACTGCCAATTTTATTTTGGTTACTAGTTAGTGATTTATGAATGAGAAATAATGATTTTTTCAATTTTTCCAACTTTGACCTCGAATATCTTTGAAATGTTAAGATTAATGAAAAATTCACAAGAGAACTTTTTTGTAGAGCGTTAAATATCCTACAAAAATATATTAGAACTTTTTTGTCTGATGTATCGTTAGATAGTTAAAAAATTCTGAAGGAGAAAACGTAGCTGTTCCCATGGTAATCTTATGGAAAATCGCGAAAAGTGCGATGCGCCCCCTGTTAAAATTTTTATAATGAGCTCAAATTTGTACAGGCTTCTTTTTATGTATAAATGAAACTTTCAAACCTGTTTCCGTGAAAAAAGAAAAATCACCCTGGTGTATATATACACTATATAAAAGAGTATTTATATCGGAATTTGTTCTCGAATTGAGAGTTCATTTATCCTATCTGGGAAAGATGCTGCGTGATTTCTTGATGATAATGTACACGCACGGACTTCCGGTCTGGAGAGAGTCTGATCGTAACCGAAGCAGCGCAAACATCCGAGCGATGCGCGCATCGGGGAGCGATAAAAAGAGAGAGAGAGAGAGAGGGGGGGGGTATTAACGGGAAATCCAACCTTGCTGCGTGTGTGTATTGAGCGCGTTTCGGACGGAATGAGGAAACGTTTCTATCTTGGCGCGTATACTCATTCACGTTACGCATCAGCGTCACATCAACTCATTGGCAATGGGAGTGCGGGCGGCGCGTCAGTAGTTTCTATTTTAAATCGCGGCGCCGATTCACTTTCACGCTCGTGCGTGCATGAATCCCGGCCGATCTCTTAGAACGAATCACGAATATTATTGGAGCGTCTATAATAAAGGATGGGCCTTTCCTGAAAAGGTAAATGGCAGCAGGGATGGATAATTAAGGGCATGCTCGTAGTACGAAAAATGATGCCCTAGCTGCGGCAATGTCTTAGGATGAGTTATCTCCTGTGATTTTGTGGGTCGCATCGATCCAAAGTCCCCCAGGTCGTATACGAGCCTCTCCTCGTCCGCGTATCAGCACCGTCCACGTTGAGCTTTGTCTTCCAACCGACGGAGGTTCCTTCCCCGTAACCTTTGCCCCGTGTTTACGAGTGCTCTTCGAGAGTGCTCCGTGCCTCATCCCGGCGAGCGATAAAACCCGCCACGGAACGTTCCACGCTCCCTCCCTCCCCCCTCCATGTCTAAATATATACCACGTGTACGACACATTTTTCTTCACCTCCAAGAGCGAATCCTTGGCATCCTCGCGGAGCCAATAATCCTCACGGATGAGCCATCGAGACGCTCCGCTGCGGAATAATCTCCTCTCCTGAGGAGAACCAGGCCAGAGTCTCGATCCTTATCGTTCGCGATCGGTGGAAAATTTTTCATCGGCCGTCAAGCATTCCGATGGCTCCTTGTATCTCATTGTTTTTCTCACAAGCTAATCTTTTTAAACTCGATGCTCGCACACACACGCACACTTGTTAGCCTCAAATGCATAAACAGAGATTATACGCGAGTCAACAGGACAAAGTTCGAGTTGTAAAAAAAGAAGAGAGAGAGAGAGAGAGAGAGACAAAGATTGGAGCTCTCTGCGATAACCCAAAATACTCAATAACCCGATTACTATTGCATATATATTGTAATATCTGCAAAAGGGGTAATGGGTTCCTGCTTGTCAAGGTTACTGCTAATATCTTTTTTTTTTCATAAATTTTTCATTTTCGTTATATTTCTCATATATTCTCGATAATATTTGCAGAGCGAGCTATCCCGGATCAGCGCAAATCTCGTTATTTTGTTTGTCCCTTAATTGATTGAGCAATAACGCGAATCCCGTTGACGAGGCTTGATTCTTTCTCGCGTCCATCGCGTTCTTGTACGTCGCGAGAGCAATAAAAATCCTGATGACTCGGAAAAATAGGCGCGATGATCTATGCGGGTCTTCCAAGATTTTTGGAACGTCGCCAGCAAACGATCGGAATGCATTTCACTCGAGCTATGAATTTGGCAACGACTCGATATCTTCGTTTCTTCTGGGTAATGTCACCGACCCAGAGACACGTACGACCATCCCAAATGTCGGCATCCTCCCCCTTCCCCTCCTCCTCTTCTGAAGGATTATTCGATCCAAATCTCTGCTCTCAATATGTGTATCCCTTCGACACAGTTGCAGAAAGACGGTTACGTCGTACTCGAGGACTTTCTCACGCCCGAGGAGGTCGACGAGCTCAAATCGTGCGGAGAGGAGTTCACAGCCCACTTGCCGCCTGAAAATCAGAGAAAAATTTTCAACACCATAGACCCTCAGCAAGTGAGAGTTATATATAATCTAGAAATTTGTATTATTTTCCTGTCAAGATTCGGTATCTTTTTTTTTTTGTTTCCTTTTTCCATTGATATAATTTTAGAAAAAAATGTTGAAAAATGTTTATTCTATTTGTGTTTTCAGAGCAAAGACCAGTATTTTATTGACAGTGGAAACAAAGTGAGCTTTTTCTTCGAATCCGAAGCTCTCGAAGACGACGGAAGATTGAAAGTCCATCCGAGGGTCGCCCTGAACAAAGTGGGCCACGCTCTTCACTGGCTCCATCCCAACTTCCGACGCATCACCTTCGACGAGAGAGTCAAAGAAGCGGCTTTTCAGCTGAATCTTTTAGAGCCCGCTGTCTGTCAGTCGATGTACATTTACAAAAATCCCGGATTAGGCTCTGAAGGTACTTTATAGAAATTATATATCTATACAAATAAATAGAAGAAGAAAAAAGTATGTTTTTTTCTTACAAATCGATCTGTTACCTCAGTAATAGCACACCAGGACGCAACGTATTTGTACACGGATCCAGTGAAGCTTCTAGGTTTTTGGATCGCCCTCGATGACGCGACTTTGGAGAACGGTTGCCTGTGGATCGCGCCAGGATCGCACAAAAGTGGAGTTCATCGACGATACGTGAGGAACAAGGATCCAAACTCTCAGGAGTTGCTGATATACGACCGTCCAGCACCGTGTTATCCGGCGAGCAATTTCCGTCCGGTCACCGTGAAGAAGGGAACCTGTGTTCTGATCGATGGCCAAGTTGTTCATTATTCGAGAGCGAACAAGAGTGAAAAATCCAGACACGCTTACACCTTTCACATCATAGAGACGAAACATACGACTTATTCCAAGGACAACTGGCTCCAATCACTGCCCGGTGGATTTCCCCTACTGTACAGGCATTAGATTCCTCCAGAGATTCCCGCTAGTTGTGTACCTTCTTTCAGCTGACGACCGATATCGAGCCAAAAACAAATTATTTTTGCTCAATTACCAAGTGACGCATCTGAAAAGTTGCTTGACGTCCAAAATAAGAGCTCAATTAACTTTTATTCTCACGGCTGTGTATCTTTTATTCTTTATATTTCGAATAACAACTGTACAGAATAAGCTTTATCCATATTGTTACAGTTGACCGTATCAATTCTTAAATCAATTTATCAAAGAATTTGTAAATCTCTCTTACAAATATTATTAACGATCAGTATAAAAGAAATTTGAAATTATATATTTATTATCATTCTCGGATAATTACTTTAGTACAAGTAATTTTACAAAGAGCACCTGTTGCTCTTACTTTTTTGGTCGAAAATAAAGAAATATTTTTTGGTATCTAAGGATATCGAAGGTATTTTTCACATTTGATGCTTGAAACATCGGTATCATGTGCAGCGGAAGCTCGCCATGCGGCAAAAATGAGTGCTCAGCTCTTGCAGTTGAGTCAGACCGAGTTTCACTTCCTTCCCTTTTTTCTTGAGACACCAGTAAACATCCAACGGATCGAATTCCTCAGGTACAGATCCTCTTCGCTCCGGCATAAAATTAGAGAGAGCATGGTACAAAGCCTCGACGGATTTGTTATCTACACACGACCTGTCAATTTCCTCGAGGGCCCTAAAAAATCATTTTCTCAATATTTATCGACTCTATATATCGCGTATTCTTGAAAACGCCAAAGGATAATACTTACGTCCCAAGAATTTGCAGCAAACGATTCAGATTTGCTGCCACTTCCGGCTGCATCTCTTTTATTTCCGAACGAGTCGGCTCCGGCTCGAGTCTTTTGAACGTAAAACCACAAGGCATTCCAATTTCATTCGACGCTAATCCGCTGTAATGAAACGACAATTACATTTTTATTTATCTCGTGATTTATTAACCATAATGGAAGTATTTTTTTTTAATAACTACCAAACGTCTCGCGTAAATGCGTAAACTTGCTCGAATTGACGAAAAGCTCTGTCGGCGCGTTCTTGCTGTTCCCGAGCATACATTCTCGCCTCCCATGAATCTTCAATTTTTTGTCTTCTAAGCTGTTCAGCCGTTTCCGCGACTTTCTTCTTCAAATTCTGCGAAACAGATGTTAAAGTATTAACTTTACAGGAATACAATTTAAATATTGTAATTGATTAATTTTTGCAATACCATAACAGCTCTCATCGCCTCCGCAACGAGATTGGGATATTTTTCCTCCTTCACGCATTGCAGAATATCAGTGATCAGCTCCAAAATGTGACTGACATCGGTGAGTTTTCTCCCGTCGTCTGCAAAAAGTCGGGTGTTTAAAAAAAATAATAATAATGAGAATGAGCAAGGTAATAATAAAATTGAAAGGAAAAGCGTCTGTGTACCGGTCATAGAGTTGAGCGATTGTAAAAGTTCCTTGAGCAAGGGTTCGCCGCGTCTCTCAAAGGAATCGCTCACGACGGCTATCCAGTGTTTGATGGCACACTTTAAAGCTGCATACACAGACCAGGGAGGTATGATATACGCGTATTTTACCCAATCATTATTGTACAAGTTCTGCAACTCTCGTGTAACGATCTGAAACGTAGTAACAAGAAGAATGAAAAATAATGAAATATGAATGAGGATAATAAAGAGAAAATTTAGATAATTACTACTGTAATAAAAGAGGAAACGATTTCTTTGGCCTCTTCCAAGAAGACTTCGACGCTTCTCAACTCTTTTACGTGCGGTGGCAGAGTTTCGGGATTCTGTTCGATACCTTGCAGATGAAGAGACAAAAATGATTCGTTCCTCGCATCACTCGCAAAGAGGTAATCGACTTTTTCGAGAGGGTCGTTACGTCCAAGAATGACCAAGTCGTGAATCATGGCCTTGTTGCAGAGATTTTTGTCGTAAGAAAGTAGTACAACGTTGTGGCCCGACGAACGTATTTGCAGACATGTCTGAAGTATCTCATCGTCGGGACATTCGCTGTGGAATTTCTCTTTGTTGTTGGCAACGTCATAAGGATTTTGTGCCAAAATTCTTGGATGTCTCGCGGAAAAGTGAGCATGAAGGAATCGCACGGCTTGTCGGGCCTTCGCTCTCAAACCTTCGGGACGAGACATAGACTTGTCGTCCTTTATGAAGTCCAATTCCCGTATTACAGTCCACGGAACGACGATCAGGGGAGGTCCGTAATTTTTGAAAACCGCTTCTCGAGCCTCCTCCACGGCAGGGAGGTTCGAGAGAAAAACGTTCGTGTCAAGAACGATGTACAGCGAGGGTTTTTGTTCTTTCTGGAATTGACCGTCCGGCAGATCCAAACTTTTTGGAGGAACTTCCGTCGTGCAGTCCTCATCTTGGATCGTCCCGATGTGCAATCTGACCACTTGGATTTCCTTCATTATCTTCTCGTCCTCGATAGGTTCCCAGTCCATGTCTTCGTAAAAAGAGTCAACAAGGGGAATTTTCGACCCTTCCTCATCATTCAAATTTCCTGCAGTCTCTGCAGCACTCCGAAGACTCGTTTTCTTCTCGAAAAGCATTTTATTTTCCAAACGGTCACGCAATAATTTAGCTCTGACATCAGCATTTTTGTAAATGCTGCACGATGTGCTCATTAAACTCTCCTTAGAAGCATCTGCACAACCGGCATCGTGCACCAAATTTTCAGGTTCACCTGGAGAATTATCGACAGCATTTGGCTCCTCGGTGAAGCTTTTCTGTAGTTTTGCAAGACGCTCCTGAGCCAAATTTTTTCTCACGCCCCTTTCTGGTCTCACTGATCTTTGTTTCATTGGCTGACTTATGCTTCTACGTACATATTTTTCTCTATTTTCATGCTCCTCAGTGCTGCTTGTTCCAGGACGCTCAGGAGAGACAATTTTGCTCGACGTGGCAATCGTTCGTCTCCTCGCTCCTTTTGACGATCCACCATTCGCTTCTTTCTGTTTAATCTTCTCAAATATTGCTCTCATCTGCGGCGTCATGCTCTCCGTATTGTTGGCTTCGCTCGAAGTTACTTCTCCCTTGACAGGAGTTTCTTTTTTTGCCTGATTTGGGCTCAAAATTTTGGATCTTCTAGGAGCATTGCCGGCAGCTTGTCTCTGCAACAACTTTTGCCTCAGCTGTTGCATCTGCGGAGTATCCTTGCACTTTGACTTCTCACCCAACTGCGAGTCTTTTGTCCGCTCCGTACAAGTAATCCTCTTTGCTTTGAGCTTTGCACGACCGTCGCAATTCTCCTGAACGCGTTGCTCCTCCGACACCTCCAAGTCTGAGCTCTCGGACCTTCCATTTGCAGCAAAATCTTCCCTCTTTCGTTTTTTAGACTTGGGCTCCGACTTTGATACCTTCAATATTCAAGCAGGTTAACATTTTTTTTTTTTTTTTTTCAAAATTAACGTGTACTTTGAACATTTTTTTCAACAGGCACGTGCACAACCTAAGAAAGAAATAACGGACTTACTACGTTTTGCATATTTCCAGCTGGAACACCGCATGAGGATCTTTTCGTCCTAGTATTCATACCAGGATTTATTTTGGACGTACTTGTTGAAGGTCTAGCTAAACGGTCGCTCAGCGTCTCTTTCGGTTTCATCTTGTTTAGTTATACTCTTCGTATTAACTTTTCAGCGTAGACGTAGAAAATGTGCCCAATGAAAAACTGGATTATATCGCGTCTTATTTACTCAAGGATTGGTAAAAAAAAGTTCTTGAAATAATCGAACGTAATATATGATTCGCACATGTTACTCAAGATCGCCTGAAGTACAATACGGATGTAAACATTGAATCACGTTAGGTCATCCGAAGGATCAAAACAAAGTAAGATATCCGAAAACACACAAAGTGTCTGTTTTATCATAATCGAGCATACACAGAAAGTCTCTGCGATTGTACCAACTTTTGGTAATACAGAACCCGACTTACCAATATCCAACACGTACACACACACCCATGTTTCATAATTCAAAATAAATCGCAGGTTATGTGCAGCGAAAAATCTAACGATCTCCATTCGGATCGAATATATGTTGTATAGCTCCTATATAACTTGGCAATTAATAATTAAATAAGAATTTTTATCGTCTGTAGTTCGTGTATTCTTTTCACTGATAAGTGGCGCCGCTCTTTCAAAACTCTCTGAAAAGTTTTGGTGTATCCACACTGCGAGAACAAAAATGGGTTTGGCCCTATTGCGCTATATGTATAGTTAGTTATACTACATATGTCACAGATTTAAATAAAGATTGCCTTCGTTCGACAACGGAAGCCTGGGCCTAAAAAAAGTAATAATTACACTATTTTATTTATATTTCAATATACGAATCACAAAATATAATAGAGAAAAAAAATGTTTTATTCAATATACGATTTATTATCTCTTCATTGTGCAGAAAGCTTTATTTTCGACAGACTGCGCCGGCGCCCACCCGCATTGAGAGAAAAAGAAGTGTATGATCATCAACACGAATTCAGGTTGGTTTTATCAACGATTTCAGAGGCGCGTCTGATACCGTTGATTCTATGCACATTAGTACTTGCGTGCATACACGCAAACTGCCAATAAAACACATTCGAAAACGTCTTCCGATTGTACTTCTCGTCTTTATTTATCCGTTCATTTGTATTCCGACTCGTTGATTATTATTTGGTGTAATTCACGTTATTCCCATTGTGTTACTACTGTGCAAGTCCTCTGCTGCAAATTGTTTCTTCATTTTTATTTTTTTAGTTACAAGATTATGGAACCAGCAAGCTCGGGAATAATTCCAATACCACCTGTTTATTCTGAGCCAAAAGTGGTGGAAGATGATCTGACTTATTATCGCACACTCGACTACGAGACTAAAAAATGGCTAGAAAATTTGCACTCCATCTGGACAGTCTGTAAGTTCAGTTTGTATAATTGTCAATTCTCATTTCATTCCTGTTAAGAATTACAATTGTTTGCCTGTAGGGAAAAAAAGTCCTACGGTAACGAACGTATTGATTTATTTCTTCGAGAACAGTCCAAACCCTTACTTATCAACGCTGAGAATTCTTGTCAACATTCGTGACTTGCATCAAGTAAAGCACAAAACCTTGGCACTGACAGGTTTGTGGATATTGAACAAAAGTAAATATTCGAGATTGCATATTTGATGTAAAAATTATTTAATGTGTTGCAGTCATGGAGGATTTTGTAAAATGGTTGACCACTCATCGTCTTTCTCCAAAGTTACTGGATAAAGAATTGAAACTGGCTGCATTTAGATTAGTGAGCAAACAGAAAAACGGCCTAATGTCGTTAACTTCTAAAGCCTATCAATTCAAAGCTGAACCTGAAATATTTCTGCCATGGATAGAGGTGAGTCGGTGAAATATTTGCTCCGTTTACTTTTAGTTTGAGTATCGTTTGTATATTTCTTACATGGAGTTGCACAACCAGATAAAACTGCTTTGCAGTCTTTTGTACATGAAAAGCGGTACAAGGAAGCAGCACAGTATACTACAATCTTAGGACTTCAGGATGCATTTGGAAAGCCAGAAATCTTGCTTCTACCGCTTATAATTCAGGATAAAACATCCATAGTGGATAATTATTTAGCAGGTAACCCAGCAATGCAGAAAGATCTTGTCAATTATTTGGATGGCTTATTAGGACTTGGGAAAAACATGACAAATGTGTTGATTCAATTCATCGAGTGAGTTGTATTTGTTTAATTGCTAAGAAAAAGATTCAATGATGGATGAGTATATATTAAAATTGCTCGTATATTTTAGAGACAATGATATACCAGACGTGAAATTGTTCACTGCGCAACCTCGTGCAATGAACAGACTAATATCTCGACTGGCCAAAATGTACAAATTATCGCCATCCGAATATCCTAACGCGAATCAAAAACACTGCGAAGGAACTCTGCACTTTCTTGTTCACAAACACTGTGTTGATCGTAGTTTGTGTAAGGTTCATTAAAATTATTGACCTATGTGTTGACCTTAAGACACGATATAAATGTGACATTTTTCAGTGGGCGAGAGTTGGCGAGAAATGGCTCGCGAAGCTGTCGGTACTAATGATAAATTGCAGCTTGATCTTGTCAAACAACTGTACATGATGAATGACAGTGACGAAGCTCTCTACTGGGCTCAAACGTACAACATACCCAGAAGCAAGTGGCCCTGGGGTCTTTATAGAGCAGAAACAACAGAGTCTTCCACTGGTAAAACAAAAAAAAGATTTGTTTTTTAACTAAAATCATTTTTGCTTAGAAATTCATTATCTCATAAATTTCAGAACAAGCGTACGGTGCTAGTGGAAGTATGGAAGATAATTGGTACAAACCCAGTGAAAATAATGTCAATTATCACGTATTGCGTCTACCAAGAGAAAAAGTTATAGTCGTGGAAAATGCGCGAGGGTTTAATCAATTTCTGACCGAGGGTTTAACTGACATTGATATTGTTGGCATTGACGCGGAGTGGAAACCGAGTTTTGGTAAGTTTCAAGGAGGGCCGAACTTTTTAAGAAAGTAGCAAAACATGAAAAACTGTTGTACAAATAAATTTACGTTGCAGGAGCTAGACAAAGTGCAGTTGCATTGATACAAGTCGCTACAGATTCGACAGTTTACATATTCGATATGGTTACGTTGGGGAAAGGTCATGAGCTTTTATGGAAACAAATGAATCGAGATCTCTTCGCAAATAAAAATATTCTCAAGCTAGGTAATAATAAATAAGATATAATTGCCTACAGTTAAAAGTTATGTATCAAAATTCAACAAAGAATGTTAACTTTTTGATGGAAAAAAGGTTTTGGACTGGCCGGCGACATGGCTTTGATTTGTGACAACTTGCCAGAACTTGGGCACGTCAAGGCTTGCGGCCATGACTACGTTGATTTGTTGAATGTTTGGCGAAAGCTGTCCAAGGACCGCAATTTTCTGTTCCCCTACGAAGGCGATGACAATTTCACGAAACAGAGTCTCAGCAAACTTGTAGAATTATGCCTCGGTCAGAGATTGAACAAGGACGATCAATTCTCGAATTGGGAGAGAAGACCTCTCAGGGAAACTCAGATTATTTATGCCGGTAAAAACTTTTCTCTTTTTTTTTTTACAAAATTATTAAAAAATTCAATATTTCACGCTTCCTAAGTACTTGTTTTTTACAGCCCTCGACGCTTACTGCTTGTTAGAAGTCTACAATTCGATCGCCGAACAGTGTCTTCGAATTGGTCTAACCTTTGGTGATTATTTTCAAAAACACTAAACAATGACGTCATAGCGTTCATTAATTTGGAGGAACTTGTTATTAAAAAATTAAAAGAACCGCACAAGGGCCTCCTCGTAAAACCCACTTTACCTTAAACAAAATATATTTTAGTTACACGCATCATGATTTACGAATGTATATTTATTATGTACAGATATACGAGAATGTATAATTCCGTGAAAATCTTTTCGTACGAATCCAATGTACGCCAAGAGATTGATCAGTGTGTGTTGACGTATGAAATTCTTACGCTCCAGTGCAGGTACAAAATATTTTTTACCCACCTGTCGTCGTATTAGGAGTGCAAATTTCGATTTTTGTTTAAAAATTTACGTCCTATTGTTATGTACAGAGGTAAGAATAGCAACGAGGGCTGTTCTTATCTGCGCAAGAAATAAAGCTCCACTTTAATTCTATGTAACAAGATTATTTGACTACAGCGTGACCAGCGGAGGTCTCGATAGTACCAAAATGCGTTCTTGCTGAGTTTTTAAACTGATGTAGATGATTCTTCGGAGGGCGCTCTCGGGGGTGTCTCCGGAGGTGGCGATTCAGAATCCTTGACTGAATTTTCAAAATCTATCGGATCAATCAATCGCTTGTTTCCAAAAGGTGGCGGGCCTATTAACTCTACGACTTCCTCGTAGGTCAGTGTTTCTTTTTTTAAAAGGGCTTCGCTGATCTAAAAACAGCCGACAAACAAAATAATTAACGAAATCAGTTGTAAAACGGATAATCGTATGGATTGAACGTGAGCTTGACTCACTATTTCCAACTTGTCGTAGTTATCTCTGAGGACTTGTTCCGTCTTTTTATAAGCATCGGCGACTAGTCTCCTCGCTTCCAAATCCATGAGATTTCCCAGTCTTTTGCTGTAAGGCTTCTTGTTTTTCTACAATTTTAAATTTAAGTGCATCATTGGCATTTGGAAAGTTCTTCAGAGATTTCTCGCGATGATACTCACTTCGCTAGTTTCTTCCTCGTCGAAGGAGACGAGTCCAACTTTTTCGCTCATACCGAATCGTTGGACCTGGGCATAGGCCATCTTGGTGACTTTGCTGAGATCATTTTGTGCCCCAGTTGTGATTCGGTTGAAGGTCAGACTCTCAGCGACGCGTCCTCCCAGCGCCATGCACATTTTTTCGAAAAGTTGTTCCTTCGTGTACAATTTTTGATCCTTCGGTACATATTGAGCAAATCCCAGGGCCAGATTAGTCCGCGGAACTATCGTTACTTTGAGGAGAGCGTCGGTGTGCTCCAGAAGCCACCCCACCAAAGCATGTCCAGCCTCGTGATAAGCAACGACTCGCTTTTCAGACGGTGATATCGCATTGTCGCGTTTTTCAGTACCTCCGACCGTTCTGTCAATCGCATACGACAAATCGCTTACGTCGACAACTTTCTTTTTGAATCTCGCTGCATGCAACGCTGCCTCGTTGCAAACGTTCGCAATGTCAGCACCTTTAATAATAATAATAATAATAATAATAATAATGCTGATGCTGGATCCCGATAATAAATAATTAAGGGTGTTGAGTCCGTAGAGCAAAAAATCAAAAGTTCGACAACGTTTTTCTCCCATACGAAGTCGTGTGAGAATAAACATTTATTAAGAAAAGTTGCTGCAAATCGACTGAAGAAAAACATATTTGAAATTCAAGGTCATCCAATGACAAGTCTACTCTCTATGCGATTGCACAAAAAAAAATGATGAAATCGTTTTTAATAAATTAGATGAAGCTTCTTTAACGCTATACAAAGATCAGTGCAAAATTTCACTTAAATTAGAAAGCTCGTTACTGAGATATTTTCGAAGAATATACGGACCTTCGCTGGAGAACTAACTTTTAATTTTTTGCTGTACGGACTGAACAGCCTTAAAACGAAGCAAATATCAGGGAAGAAAAAATGCGCGTTACCACTGAAACCCGGAGTCAAGTGAGCCAAACGTTCTGAGTAGGCGTCAGGTGTTTTCTCCAGAGAAATTCCTTTCAAGTGCTGTTCGAAAATTTGCCTTCGTTCCTCGAGGGTCGGCAGATCAATGAGGATGTGTCTGTCAAATCGACCCGGTCGCAAAAGCGCATTATCCAATACTTCTGCTCTGTTGGTCGAGGCTAGAACGATAACGGCCGCTCTTGCGGCCATTCCGTCCATTTCTACAAGCAGCTGATTCAATGTCTGCTCAGATTCTCCTGTTGTGGATCCCGGATTTGTTCCCGAACGTTTTTTCCCAATAGCGTCAATCTCATCGATGTAGATTATACTCGGGGCTCGCTTATTGCCCTCTTTGAATAGATCTCTTACTCTTGCCGCTCCAAGACCGCCGATCATTTCAATAAATTCAGACCCGTTCATCGATAAGAACGGAACGTTTGCCTCGGTCGCTACAGCTTTCGCTAAAAGAGTTTTTCCGCAGCCTGGAGGTCCCAGCAAGAGAGCTCCTAAATGAATTATTGAAAAAATGATAAATGAAATATCCATCGAATGTATAATTACACAGCTTGCAATATATTTTCCTAATATTATTATTTTCACCTCTAGGTACTTTCGCCCCAAGTTTTTTATAATGTTCAGGATGTTTGAGGTAATCGACAAATTCCATAACTTCGATCTTGGCCTCCTTCAAACCGGCGACGTCGGCGAAACGCACCCCCTTACCGCCACCGGTAAGAGGATCGACTAGGGTAAACTTGGCTCGTGTCATACTAGAAAACAAGTCCGTCGGGAGTCCCATCTTTTTGACATTTGCACGGGAAAACAAAAGATTGAAAAGGAGTATCGTAATTGCGATGGTCAGCGCAACTTCGAGGAGTTCGTTTCTTCTTTCGTAAACTATGGGAACACCGTGGCCACCGCGAATTCCAAGAGTTGCCTCGGTTTCTCGCAATTTTTCCTCCAATTGGGTCACATTGGGAATGAACATCTGATAAACTCTATATTCGCTCGGCCTGCCCTTTATAATCGCTCCCTCATGCAAAACGATCGTTACCCAATCAAGCTCTGGTTTTACTATGAGCTCCTCTACTTCACCTTTTGCCAGCATTGTGTGAACAAATTCATTCCACGAGATAGATCTGGATGCCTGCAATAATAATACATTTTTTCAAATATTAAATAATTATAATATAACTATACAATAATGTTCTGAAAATATTGTATATATTTTCTAGGGTGGGTAAAAAAAACCAAGTTTTTTTCGCTCTTCGGCCATTGAAAATCTAGTTTCTAGGCACCTTTAGAGAACTCTGACCAAGTATTAACTCTTTATATTTATGGGAATAACTTCCTCATCGCAATTATTTATTTTTAATTAGTCTCTTACGGAAAAATTCGTATCTGTGTATATCAAACCTAGAGTCATTTAAAAGCCATAGTTTCGTAGGAAATTGAGTGCTCTACAAAAAAGAACTCTTGCGAATTTTTCGTTAATCTCACCAATTCCAAGATATTTGAGATATATCATAAACTACTAAGTAGTAAGCATAATAAAATGGACAATACATTTTTTGTAGAAAATTGACTGATCTTCAAAAATGGTCTGTTGTGTTTAGTCGATTGGATGAAGCGTTAAGAAGATATTTGTATCTAAAGTGGAATGTTTAAATTGCGAGAAAATGCATTACAACCGATTAACATTGAACTTTTGATACAAATATCTTCTTAAGGCTTCTTCTAATCGACTAAACACAAGAGACCATTTTTGAAGATCAGTAAATTTCCTATAAAAAAATGTATTGCCCATTTTATTATGTTTACTACTTAGTGATATATGATCCAAAAATAATGATTTTTTTTCAAAATTTATCAAACTTTGAACTCAAATATCTTTGAATTGGTGAGATTAACGAAAAATTTACTAGAGAACTTTTTTGTAGAGCGTTCAATTTCCTACAAAAATATGACTTTTAAATGACTAAGTTTGATATACACCAAGATACGAATTTTTCCATAAAAGACTAATTAAATATCGAAAATTTGGCTGCGAAGTTTATTCCCATTAATTTAAAGAGCTAATATTTGGTGAGAGTTCTGTAGAGGTGTCTAGAAAAAAGATCTTCAATGGACGAAATGAAAAAAAAACTTTGTTTTTTTTTTACCCACCCTAATATTTTCATAACTCAACAATTTGTAATAGTAATAATAATTTATTTCATAATTTATTGTTATTATTGAGTCAATTTGGCAAATAGTTAAACAAATGTCATATTTACCTCCATTCTTTTTAATCTACTGAGTGGATATAGAATTAATATATAACTGATCGCACCAAATATGAGGAGCTTCAGTAGATAGGTTTTCTGTTCGTTTTCATTTTTATCAGGATCTTTGTCAGAGTTTGAAGATTCAGGTCCTCCTCTGGGAGGAGGGGGAAACCTCTCACGATGGTTCGTTGAAGAGGTACTAAATTTTCTTGACGTTGCATTATTCAAATTATCAAAAACTCCACTCTGTTTGAGGAAGGCGCAAACAGCTCTGTACTCTCTGTGTATTTTTTCATAGGTCTGAAAAATTAAAAAAAAAAATTTTATTAATATGAAATGAAAAAGCAAGTGTTTGCATTTTTCTGCTCTCTTACATTGTAGGTGAATGGACGAGAAAATTTAATTTGCGGTTTGCTGTAAGTGTAAGAACTATATCGCTCCTGCGTAGAATTACTTTTGCCAGCTTGATAGATCAGAGAGCGCAGAACTCTTCCGGATAGTAGGAAATTCCTACTCGAGCACTTTGGCAGATTTTGCATGATTTAAACATACAATTTTTGAATGATCGAATCTTATGCTTTTCCTGATATAACTTATAAACACAAGATTTTCCTTTTTAGGTTAGGTTCAACTGTGTTTGTTCCTTTGGTCAATTAATGTTTAGGGTCTTGAAAAATATATCAATTTTAATCAGCATTCCTGATGTTAATTAAACTTTTATCAAATTGCACATTGTCGTGCAATATTATGACATAAATATCACCGGTAGAAAAGTGTAATCGAATTCTCGGACATTATGGAGGAAGCGAAACACTGCTCTTTTGACTCTTCTGGTAACAACATGATTGCAGCTTGCAGCGCCTCGAACGGAAATAACTTGAAATCGTGAGATAATCGCCATATTGGAATCATAATAATAATAATAATAATAACAACATGTATTTTCCGGTTTTTAAATTTGCATATTACCAAAAAATACAAAAATAATGAGGTTTCCTTTTTCTCATAAATGAAAATTTCGTATTTATAAATTAATATAGCTGTAGTTTTTAACAAAACCTTGGCATATAATTGCCTAGGAGGAACATAATTTTTATTATGAATTAAAATATTATTAAAAAATGTTGTACATACAGCGACGTCCAATTGAAGCGTTACACTTGAATTTTTCAACATTTCAGCCAGAAAAATTGATATTTCGATTCGGTTTTCACATATGTTGTA
>JAPYYW010003266.1:0-15722 GCA_030522545.1 Cremastinae sp. A BG-2022a
TAATTTTTAAAAAATTAATATTTCGTGCGAACGTATTTCTGGTCGATTCGGAGCGGAACGGCTTGTACGTGGAAGTGTATAAAAAGAGCCCGAAATAAAGTCGAGCGGGTGCGAGAGAAAGAAGGAGAGATCAGCGACGCTCTCTCGTCGTACGGAGTACATGTCAACTACCGACGACAATCATTCTATTTAATTGTGTTAATGGCAGAGCGTGATTTCCGTCACGGACACGGACTCGTCTCCGCGTCGCGTTCTCCCAGTCTCGTAAACTCGTCGCTCGACAAAGTTATCCCTTTCCTTCTCCCATCAGCATTCAACGTAAAAGATTTTTATAGCCCTGGACGTTGACGCGCATCGCGTGCTCGCTGGCCTACGGAAGACGCTCCGGAGCCATCGTGCAGAAATCGCAAAAATCCCAAATATATCTGTATTCATTGAATCACGGCTACTTCTTGTTATGAAAAATTACAGATAATCGCGTTCGCAGGAAAGCACGGTGACAAATTGCATAAAATTCGAACGGCCGTTAACTGCGGAGATCCTTTTGAAAAAGTCAACTTTTGGCGGCCATTTTATTTAGTTCCAAGCACGCCGCTACGATCGCTCGGTCTGTGTGTTTTTTATGGGATTTATATATATGTATAGCGCGCGGAAGATCAAAGTCACTGTGGTGCAGCGTTTGGAGGGAGCGCAGTCGCGATACGGGAATTGCAGCGAGAGGGTTCGACGACGACGCCTCGCACCGCCAGTCCAAACTCGCTCCTTTTTGCTCTCGTCTCGGTTCTTCCATCCCTCGTATAGCCCCCCGCCCCCTCTATCTTTCTCTCTCTCTTTACTTCTATACATGTAACGTATCTATCTCGATCGTGCATCGAACTGTTTTTTCTGCGTCCCAGCGCACACAGCGGAGAAGGAAAAAAAAACAACAACGAGAAGCACGTCGGGTCCTTCGGCAGGGCGAGATAAGCGCGCGCGCGACGAGTAAGACGATCGCGAGGAGGGAGAGAGAGATCAGTCTGCGAACGACGTTGCACGGAGGAAGGACGTTATAAGCGCCGCGCAGGGTAAGTACAAAACAAACATTTTACCGTCGCTCCGCAACTTTTTCCCCGAAGCGACGCTCGAAGCTGCACGATTCTCCGAACCGTGCTCGTTCTTTTCGAAGATCGATGAACCTGTCAAATACGCGGAAACATCGAGAGAGAGAGAGAGACATTTTTTTATTTAATTTTTCGTCGAACGTTGATTTAAAAATTGTTTCGTGGATTGACGCTCGAGCACAATTGCGGTACGTTTTTTGCTCACGGAGGAGCCTCGAGTCTCTTTTTTGTTTTCCATATCGCGGATTCGAAGACTTTTTATTTTTGTCTGACGGGAGAGTGATGGAAACAGCTTCCAGCGCGGCAAACGCGGGAGACAACCACGAGAGTCTACCTACCGCGATTTCATTGATTTTCCCGACAAGACCCGCCTCCCCCGAGCTCCCAGCTGAACGGAATGAAAAACCTCGAAAAAAGATGAGAGAAACGCGCGTAGCGGAAAACACCGCTGTGTCTTTTCCTCGTCGATTTTCGAGCGACGTTTCGCGGGCGACGCGCTACTTTTTCTTTCTCCGGGCGACTCGGCAATTGCCATGCAGCGGGAGAATTGAGACCGGGATTGGGTGTTCGCGAACTCCGAGATATACTTTAATTATCCTGGGAAGCGCGCACGCCCGAGGTCCTTCGACTCTCCTTCCTTCCGAACGTCACAGTGGGCTTGCGGAGCCAAGGGGACGAGCTTCGCGTCTTCCGCGGCTTATCTCTCGTCCGTCGTATCCCAAAGGTCACATCTACACAAAATGAATACTCATTGCTTCGAAAACTTGACAACTCTACATTTTTTATCACTCTCTCTATTTTTTTTCGCACTGTTTTCATTTTTTTTTCTCTATAAACCTTATCCAGTGATTCTTTTCGAAGTATTTATCGGTAGCTCCGGTAAAAATAACTTCCACAGAGAGAAAAGGTCGTTCTGGTTCAAGAAAATATATATAAACTCGCCTATTTTTAGTATTTGAAAAAACTTTGCATTTTTTATCCTCGTACTTTTTTCTTATTGTCATCTATTCACACGTGATTTTTTTAATCTCGTGTTTTTTCATTGTTGCGTCGTTTCTTTATTTTTTTTTTCTAGAAATACTTTATCCGGTATTTATTCTCGAAACATCGATAGATTGGTAAGAATAACGGAGAGAACTCGACCGCCCGTCAATTCACAATCTTGCTCTGATTAAATAAACTCTTAGGAGTCACGATAAATTTTGTCAGGCAGATAAAAGCGAGTTATGGGTTTTTCGGAGCTCTCCCAAGGAGTCTACTCGTGACGTTCGGGCCACAGAAAAATATATATCCCTTTTCGATCGCGCTCCATCTTTATCCATCTTTCTCTCTCTCGTTTTTTTTATTTCTCCTCTTTTTTTTAACTTGGTCGCAGCGCCTCGCTCTGTCGCTCTCGCTCGAGTTGCGAATTTCGAATTCGGGTCAGTGAACAATGGGACGAGGAATATTACTCTTCCAACGTTGGATCGGTTGGATGCGAAGGGGTTGTCGGGGGAAAGGAGTCGTGGCAAAGGCTCGAGCAATTTTACAAATTTCCTCATCGGAGCTTCTTTTTTCCGCGGATTCGACTAAAAGCTATTTTTTCTTATCGAATATCGCACTAGTGGATTAACCTTTAAAATTTCACATCGATAACATTTGACAGGATATTGTAGACGTAGTCTCTGCTGACAAAAGTCTATTTTTCCTAACAAACTTGTGAAATTAGACTTTATACTTTTTCACGAAATTTTTTTTATTCATTTTTATCGTTTTCTGTAATATTGATCAACAGCTTAAGCACACTTTTTAAGGATGTATGAGCGATATTTTTTTTAAAATATGAGAATTTAATTAATTTTTGATATTTCGTTCTTATAAACATATAATGAAAAAGTTTTGTGCCAAATTTGAAATCGTTTTACTGCGTGGTTTAAGAGTTATCAAACCCAATTTTGTTGAGATTTAACATATGCTTCTTATGGAGAATTTATAAATTTGCACTGAATATAAAAATATGAGACTCTTGTGAATTTTTAAAAATATATTCGTAACTGTTTATTTTGTGTAGACAAAATTTCAAAACGTTTTACTAAAATATTTTCAATTTAATTGTTTAAACAACAAAAAATGTTTAAATTATTGTTAAAATATGCTCAAGTTGCTAATTGATAGTCAAACTAAGACTCAAAAAATTGGCAACTTTTTATAGCAAAATAAGCCAGAGTCTGGATTTTACGAATTTAACGTCAAGAATTTACTTTTTACTGGGATTGTCGTCCCATACATCCTTAAATAATGATCATTGTCCAAAAAAAAAGAAGTCATTTAACAATTTTTCTCAATTTTTCTACGTCACTACCGAACGAGAACATGTTTGTCTCGGTCTCTGGTCTTTCTTTTTATTCCACAGTCCGGAGCTTGTTTTGGTCGATATTTTTCTATGCTCTTTGCCTCGCAGTTCGCGTCCGTACACGGAGGCACGCAGACGGCGAAAGGAGAGGGAAAGACTGATGATGGTCGAGGAAAGAAAGAGAGAGCGAGAGAGCGATGTTTGCAGTTGGCGAATCACGTATTTCCCTTCCCCCAATTCGTTTCTCCAAAGAGCGATTACGCTCTCAAATGAGATATAACAATCGCACTTGTCTAAATTTGTAACAAACAGTCACGAGAAGAGCGATGAACGGGACGGAGGGCGAGCGGAAGAAACGATTTTCGACGTGAAATCGAGACACGCAGAAGCGAAGAAGAATTCCAAGTAAAACCACGTCAGAGAGAAAGGAAGCAGGATTCTCGTGCTAATTGATCGGGGATGAAGGTGTACGAAAAGCAAAATAGCGGAATTACCATAAATTTGATTCCGCGAATCGCGCCGCGAGGACTACTCGTGGCGAAACTTTTAATGCCCGGATTAAAAGTCAGAAGTGAGCGGAGTAAAAATTTATTACAATGGAGAAATGTAACGCTGAATAATGAAAAGGAAATGTTTAACTTTTTTCTCGCACCCTCTCTCGTCGCTCCCTCTCTCTCTGTCTGTCTTATCATCGGAGATTCATAGAAAAGTAAATTCCAAACTTTCTCAACGAGAGAATAAAGAAGAGGTACTTGCCCAGTTTTTCCACGTACACTCTTATTAAATAGGTGTGTGCCGAACGGGCTAATGTAATTAGAATTTCAAGAAGATGAAATCCGCGAGCGCCCCGAGCGAGTCTTCGTGTTCGTCGCGACGTAGCAGCGTGTATATACGAACGAAAATAATGGAATTGCGGACTTGTATAGAGGGCGAAATTAAAGGGAGAGATGGAAAAGCAGCAAAGAAAGATTCTTGCCGTTGCATATATAAAAAGGATATATAATAAAAACCGAGATAGAGAGATCCATGCAAATGAAACGTTTCGTGTCTCCGAGTGCATCAGGCTGATTGCGTTTCGGATGAATCCCAGCGGTGGAATATCGTTTGCTCAAGCTCAAAAGCTCCGCTATAATTTCTCACACGGCCTCGCACGCGATATTTATACGAGCCTCTCGTTGTCACATTCCCCCTTTTTCTCTCTCTTTTTCTCTCTCTCGACGATCTTTCTCCATTTCTCTTCCACTTTCCCTCTTGTTATTGCAATTATTATCTTTTCGTAATGGCCCGACGGGGACTCGGGATGAAAAATAAAAATAGAGAAGGAAACGATGTGGGAAAGAACTAAATAAAATCATTTTTACGCGCGACAGTTATTCCCGAGACGATTTGATCTCGCGAAATAATTTTCATCTCGAAATTCAAACTTTTTTTCGCCAGACCTATTGAATATCTTCATTTTTCAACGAAATTCTTTTTTCTCTGGACAATGCTTTTTTTCGAGTATACAGAGAGAAGCTTTTCAGCTCCGAGGGTGCTTATTTGGAAAAAAAACTATTATTCTCACGGTTTCAGAATATTCCTTTCAGGATTATCTGCGAAAAGCTCATAAAAGGTTCTAATAAAAATTTCATCGAAATCTGTTGAAAGTTTTTTTGTGGTTTTTCAAATAAGATTATTCGGTGAGCGAAATAAAATTGTTTTTATACTCGCAAAAGGAATTATCGAGGCTTTGATCTTGCGAATAAATTTATTCAATGTTAATTTCTTAGAAAATTTTGTAGAGAATAAAACTTATTATCTTTCTTTTTATTCGACCTGTTGAATTTTTATGCTAAGTGCTGTTTTTTCAAAATTTTCTTGAGAAAGCAGTTTTTGCTGTCAAACTACTTTAACTTTAGAGCGCGCTGCGGGCAAGATAACTTTTAGTCCTGGTTAAAAACACCCCTTTCAAGATTCACTTCAGAATTCTTAGTACAAGGCGAACTTTGTAAGAAAAATAATGTTTTAAGTAATAGCTTGACAATTATGACAATTTTTCATAAAAAACATAAATTATGATCACTTTTATAATAAAAATTGTCAAGTTTTATATTAAAAATTACAAAATGTTTCAAACTCTTATCAAAGTGGGAGAAAAATTGAATTTTTCGTACAAAACTTATTTCCATGTATATAAGCCTTGGTTAAAATTTCAGCAAAATTGGAGTTTTCCGATTTTCTGAAAGTTTACTTTCAGAGCGAAATAGCGTAGAATGATTTTCACCCGCGGTAGGAATATCCTCGAGAATTTGATCTCTCGAAAGAAAAAAAGATTTTTTCTGGCACTTGGAAGAGTCTTGGCGAAGATTTTCCGGAAGGAGCGACGGATCGAGTGACGAACCGACGAATCTGAGATTCCCGGAGGGAAACGAGAGGAAACACGCGTGCGGCTTCCATTGTGTGCAAGTCAGACATACGCTCGAAGCGAAAAGACAGTGAACGAGCGAGCGAGAGAGAAAGAGAAGGCTCGTAAAGTCAAGAACAGATAGATGGAAAGAGAGAAGAACCCTTGAAGATTTTACAGCGACGAGTCTCGGGGAAGATAAAAAAGTAACGGGACCGTTACACTCAACTTTCACAGTTATTTTACCCCCAAAGACCTCGGGCTTTTACGCCGAAAGAGAGAGAGAGAGAGACGGAAGTAAAGGAAAAAATAGTGAAGATTATTTCTCTGCGTGAGTTTTGAAAGCATCACCAGCCTCATAACCATCCGCACAGATTTTCTCGCGCCTCTCGCTGTTCGACGAAGGAGAGACAAGAGAGAGGAAAAGATACGGTCGAGGAGAAAAGTTTTTCTTGTAACGCGCGGCCTGGAGGGACTCGAGGACTTCTCTTTAAATTTGTGCACGTGAGACGCCGATGGGCACACTTCGAACACTTGTGCGAGGCGAACGAGCCGGGAGTCTATCTCCGTCGTCGTCGTCGTCGTCTCGTATCTCCGCCGAAGACCGTTTAAGATATATATTCACCCTGACGAAAGAAAAAGCGGAGAGCTGAGAGAGCAGCTCTCTCGGACGCGAACCGAGTGCGCTAACCCTTCGAAATCGTTTTTCTTGCGATTCCTCCATACGCGAGAACAAATCGCACCAACGGAATTACCATTTTTCTCCCGAGACTTAAACAGAACATCCAAAAATGTATTTTTGTCCCGAACGTTGAGGAAAACGCGAGTGTGCTTTTTAAGCAAAGTTTTCGTTCTCTAAACATTTGTCATCCGGTAGAAAAATATAAGGAAAATAAATCTCGTTTACCGAGATGGAGTGTTCCACGAGCTGCGAATTCGGGACGAAAACTTTTCGACGTGACGGAAAGCGAGACACCGCGGCGCTCGTTTTCCCTCCCCGCGTATACAGTTTCGTAACAACAATGGAGCACGCCGGAGCGAGGTTTGAAACAAACAATCGAGAATAGAACGTATACGGTTTAAATCGGCTCGGAGAGGATTTCGTCGGCGAACAGAGGGAACTCATCGCTCTCTCGCTCGTTTCGAGGCTGACCGGGCCACCGGAAGTCGAGTAGATCCGACACAAACGGACTGACAATTAGTCGTCGCACAGACGCGACGTAATTCGTATATAAGTGTGCATATACCATCAGAAATATACAGATATATATATATACGAGAGAGCACTCGTATATGCATAGTTTCAGGCTCAAAGAGAAGTCCGCGCGCCATTAAAATTAATTCGACATCGCTGGAGGCCTTTGGTCCGTCCTCAATCTCCCACCCTCTCTCTCTCTCTCTCTCGTCTCCCTTTCTCCTCAATTCATCTTTCTTTGTCTTTACACACTGACGACTTCCGTTCTCAAGATATATATACATATAATTGGAGCGATCCCCGCGATATCCCGATCGCGCCCGAGTCCCTTATTATTCCGTAGGATTTCATTTCCGAGGCTCAAAGGCGATCGGACGTTTTTCCTTTTTCTCTTCGCCTTCTCGTCCTTATAGCCGGGCGTGTGTCGAAATAGGATGTAAAGTCGGATAAAATTGATTGCTTCCTCGCGAGTGATTCTTCCTCGTTGTTTGGCTGTGTCGCACGATTGGTCGATCGCTCATTCAAACGGATCGATAGCCCCTGGCCGTTGCTTCGTTGGGGCCAACAGACTCTACGGTCTAACAATAGAGTCGTCATCGCCGAGTGTACCCGGCAAGCCAGTCAGCACAGAGCCAGAAACAGATACTGCAGAGCAACGGGGGAAAACGCTACAATCTCTCTTTGAGTCTTTCTCTCTCTCTCTCTCTCTCTTTTATTCTTTCTCTCTCTCTCTCTCTCGTTCATGTTGCCTACGTAACGAGCCAGCTCTGGATAATTCTCAGCCAAGAGCCTTTGCCTCTATATACGCGTGCAACGCGGCAATAGCGCACTTGGAAACGTTTCTACTTTTTCAGCGCACTCCGAAACTATAGCCAACGAGATTTCAACCCTCTCCGTTTTCTCTCTTTTTTCTCTCTCTCTCTCTCTCGCGCTCTCGAAAACTCTCTCATAAAACTGAGTTTCTTTCGCTCGAGAAATTCGACCTCTCCCTCTTTCTCCACTTCCTTTTTTTACACACTCCGGAGATTTTCATCTCCGGAAGCACCTGGCGCGCACTCGCGACTTTAAAAACTCTGACCCTGCTCCGCCGCGGTCTCGGGAATTCTTCCCTCGTCGCCGCTTTTATATTTTTCTCCCTATATTCATGACCGTTCGCCAAAGTGTTACCGAGCCTGACATTTGTTTTGTATCATCGGCTGAAAAATTTTTCTTCGCCCCGACTCTCAATTCAAAATTTATTTATTGTGTGTTCAGTGTACGACATATTGTTCGCGATCCAAAAATTTTCTCGTATAGCAGAGTATACGCTGGAGTAAAAAAAATATTTGGAAATTTATCCGTGCTTGGATTCCCGAACGTTTCGCACACGTGTTATCGAGTTTTGGAATATTTGGAGCTGTGTACAGAGTTTTACACGAAAAATTTTCCAAACTGATGCTACCACGATATGAAAAAAAAATTTAATTTTTAAATAAAGTTCTCTCGGGCACGAAAATAATACGAAGCCGATGAAAAAAGGGGAATAAAAATGCGAAATTGTTTGAGGGAAGGCTGCTGATGGAAAAAAAAATGATCAACTCAGGAGACACGTGGAACGTTATTTCGTCGGGAATATTTTTTTCATCGCCGGAGCTTATTTCTTCCTCTTCTCAATCCGCTCGGATCTCACCGACTGTATATACGCGTGCACACACTGCGGGTGTCGAGAAACGTTTTCGTGGAAGGAGAGGCTTGCGGCGGAGAAGGCGAGGAACGGAAAGATCTAATATAAGCAACTCGCTTCATCTTGCTCTCGCTGGAGGCCCCCAGGAACGTCAACCGCTCACCGAGCGATTTTTCAGACACGGAGACGCGTCTTTGCAGCCGTAAAAAAAATATACATACAGGAAAAGCACACACGAGCTCCAAAAAAGCCAAGCTTGCAAATGAGAAGTAAAATTTGCTTAAAACCTGAATTATTTTGTTAAATACACAGCGGTTAGAATACATAATTGTTTAAATAATTTGTATAATATTTAAAAATCTTATCGTACCATTAAACTTCCTTGTATTCAACAAAATAATTCAAATAAAAAATTTTATTCTCGATGCGTAAGCTCGTGTTTTGTACACACGATTCGGACATGTGTATTATGGCAGGGTCAATTTAACTACCAATTTATCTAATTTAAATGCTTCTTCTTCATGAAGGGGATGACCCTATTTTTGATACCAGCACACTGAAAATAAAAATTGGTTTAAAACTTGAATTATTTTGTCAAATACGTCAAACAAACGTTTTATTATTACTATATATTTGTTTTTAAAATTAATAAATCTTATCGTATTACTAAGATTTTTCTTTGTTCGTCGTAAAAAGTAAAATAATTCAAGCTTTCTGAAATTTCCTTTTCCTGAGTGGTACGAAACATTTTTATGGTACTAAAAAACAGCAAGAATATACTTTCGCCAAAGTGTATATTTTATTATACACCGGAGAGACGCTCAACGCCTTTTGCATCCGCGTTAATTGGCGTTTATTGAACCAAGTATTCTCATATTAATTATCTCGTATACGAGAACTCTTGATCCCTGGCATCAGTCTCTTTATTGAAACAGAGGCAATTAAAACTTCATTGAAGTTCGCTTGGAAGTTGAGCGCGAGGGAGCACAAGAATTCATCATTCAGCGCGAAGACTCTTGAGGAGCGCGGAACGAGCATTAGCTTCTCTATATATCGCGATGATTTTTCACCTTTCGCGCGGCACTTTCGAGAATATAATTCACCCTCGAACCTGATTAAATTTAGATTCGTCAGCGATATGAGATGAACGTCGAAGATGAAAAAAAGAAAAAAAAAAGAAAAAAGAGTGGGGAATAGACACGGCAAAGAGGAAAAACATTGAAGGAGAAATCTCGCGAAATAAGTCGGGGTGAAATAAAAGTGACTCGGGCCCGCAGCACGCGAATGAGACTCTAACGACGTAAGTAGAGCCTTAACGAGGGTATAACGACTTTTTAATAAAAGCTCTGTATCTGATGGCTCTCCGCGTAACTGGTCGCATTTATAGTTGGCACGGCACAGTGTCAGAATTCTCTCCGGAGGGTAATTAGTCCTGTGTCTGGCCCGTGTGTGCCGCAACTCGTTCGCTCGTACGTGAAAAGAGTGAGCGGGGCGGGTGTGCGAGACGAGGAAGAGGGCCGCCGGGTCGCGGAGTGGCTCACTCGCACACTCTGGCAACGACTCCGGAGTTAACCTCCAACTTGGTGCACGCTAACGAAAATCTGCTGCCGTCTGTGCATGCGCCACTCTCCGCTGCTCTCAATTTCATTCGGCATCAAGAGATGCGACGTTTCGCTCTCTTAATTCCGCTTCGCCCTCCCCCGCCCCCCGGACGCTCTGTCTCATTTTTTTTCCTCGTATTCTCGTTAACCGGCGAGGGGTGAGAAACGCTTGAACCCAACGACCCAATTATCGCGAATATAACGTCTTTGCCAATCTTCGTCCAGAAGCCCGAGGAGCGTAAAAGTGCAATAAACTACTGTGCATGCCGTGTATTTATTATTGCCAGGCCAATGGACTTTGAGCCCCGCGCACGTTCCCGCGTGGAAAAGAGAACGCGAGAGCTTTGTTGCTCATTGTTTGCAGTCTCCACTTAATTGGTACAGATCTCAGATCTGGAACTCGCGCCAATTCGTCGCTCGATTATTCCAGGGCTCTCAAATATCCGCGTTGCACGGCCAATTCAATGGGGCGACTCTCTGTGTGGAGTACTTTTTAAATTTGCCATCAGGAAAACAAAACAGAAGCTCTATATATTTCTGTACGTATATCGCAAAATTCTTTGTATAAAATCATTACGCATGAGTGGTTTTTAATGATTTTTTTCGGGGAGGAAACGCGAATTGTGTTTTATAAGAATTGAAATGATATCTTAATTTATTTCATAAAAAGCTGCGAAAAAAAAAAGAAATTACTTTTCTTCAATACACGGAGAGAAAAAGTTCGAGAAAAATTACCATGCTGTTTCTATAAAGCTTGTGCAAACGACATGTATAGGAAATTTTCTGAAAAATCTTGGAAAAATTGGTCTAAAGCGTTAGAATTTTGACACGGTAAAATTTCCTATACTTTTGTCGTTTGCACACGCTTTATAGAAACAGCATGGTAATTTTTCTCGGATTTTTTCTCTCCGTGTACCAATAACTGTTAATCGATATTGCAGCGAATTGTAAAAAAAAAATTAAAAAAGATTTTGATCAAAATTTATCACGATCTTTGTCGGTATCTGTATATAGCTCTTTTTTAATTGGTACAAATTTGAAATTTGGAACTCGGGCCAACTCGTGGCTCGACTGTTCCAGAGGGCTTTCGAGCATCCAAAGAATTCAATACACGTCAACTCTGAATTGCACTCCAAAAGCGGACGAAAAAAATATTTCAAGCGTCGATATACAGCGTGATTTTTTCCTCGACTAAACGAACTTTTACCGAATACAAAAAAAAACGAGAGTAATTTAATTTCCGTATATAAAAAATGCTCTCGATGTAAATATGTTCGCGAAATGGATCGAATGGTATAGGAATCACGACGGTTTATCTCAATTATTCGAAAAATAGGCGATGCTGTCAATTTTTTTTTGTTTTTTGTTTTTTTTTAAAGAAGAAACGCGCTCGTTTTCCAACGAAGCGGCTTAACCCTGTATTGGTCTCGCGGTTCATCGATCTGCGCTCCCTTGCCGAGAATAAAAAGAGTCGATTGAAATTCCGATCCCGTATAGCCGAGCGATCTACAGCCAGTATTTTTCTCGATCGTTCTCCTTCACAACGCCGTTTCTGTAATTCCCGCAGATCCGATTTCAGAATCTCGCGGCCCCGCGTACATATATATACGCGTATGTATACATAAAGCTTTTATTGTGGCAAGAACGATTTTGCCGGACTACCGATTAAGGAACCAGCGGCGGCGGAGTTCGTGGAAGTCGCCGCTCGTTGCGACGACGAGTCCCAGGGATAAATGCGGGAAAAACGAATACGCGCGTGTGTACACTTCGCTCTCCGCGTACATAAGCTAAACCCATTAACCCGTTAACGATCTCCTTGCGCTTCTGCACACGAATCGGCACGAATGTACCTCCGCATCGGGGACAGTATACCCCGGTTGCGCAAACTCCCGCCTCATTTCCCAGCGATATCCGATTGGAATTGAATTCACTCCGAGATTAAAGTCACCGCTGGTTCTCCGTTCCCCCGAGATATGCTTCAATCGAGATTAAGAAGGCTCGCGCGTTGCTTGCGACCCAAAAAAAGTAGCTCAACTTCTTCGCTTCTTTCTTTATCAAGAGAATCGTAAATTTTCTATCGTTAATATTCATTATTCGGTTCGTTTTTACGATCCATTTAATTATTGAAATTACGTGCAGTTTATATTTAACCATTAAATCTCGCAATAAAATTAAAACGGTTTTAACAGGATTAAAATTTTCAATAATCGATATTAAGGGGTTTCGTTACTAGTTTAATCATAATGAAATCTATAGAAAAATTCAATGCTTTTCTGCAAGGTACAACTGTCGCTCTCTAAATTTTTTATTCATAAAATGATATCAAATCGGTATAAATCCTTCATAAAAAGCTTTTTAGTTCAATTTTTCAATACTATAATATCATAATTATTATCTCGCTTAATTTTTATGCATAAACTTGATGGGTTTTTGTTTCGTAGCTGATGAATCAGATGGAGAAACTGCTTTAAATTTAGTGACAGTAATTGTGTTGAGATCTAATTGAGGTCTGACATAAATTTTATGCAAATGATAATATTTAAACAGAATTGACGTCATCGTTGATCGACTTGAAATTTCAACCATCTATACATTTCTTTAACCTGTACTTCATTTTTCAAAAATGTTGAGTTCAATGGTAGCATTTTCAAAAGTACTATCGAAACCCTTTAAATTCATTATAGTATTTCGAAAAACTTTGTTTAAAGTCATTGAATTTTCTTTTTTTTTGAATGAAAAATAAAATTCAAATGCGTACGATGTTGCGACGAACGCTTTCGCGAGGAATGTTGTCGCGTGAACGCGAAAATTTTTCACGAGGATCCGAAGAAAATTGTCAAAAAATGCGAATGGTCGATAGAACGTTGAAATGCCCATACTACGGTATTTTTGCGGGGATTACACACGTTAATCGGCGAGTGTGCGGTACGCTTGACTAACGAGTGCGAGCCACGTGTGGCGCAGCCTCGATCTCCGGGAAGGACAAAGCGGGCCGAGCGAGTGATTTTGTATTCGCGCGAGAATTATACGAACTATCGTGATAAGTAATCAGCGATATTGGCTCGAGCTTTTTTCACGATTATTAAACGACGCGAGATGGACGGGAGACAAACCGGGGCGGGGAAAAGGGAGAGCAGCGCTCGCTGAAAATGGGTAGCGAGCGAGATTTCGAGAGATACGAGCCAAAGGATGAAAATTCCAAAGGGCTATCTCCGATGCTATTGGAAAACTGGGGAAAAAAATTCCATTCGCGTTGTATCGCGGCCGCCTTTTTCTCATTTCGTACATCTGAGCTGCACTCCGCGTTATTCTATGCGTATTTTCATACACGGATTCACGTAAAAAAAGCTTTTCCAAAGGCTCGCCAAATTTAAAAATAAAAAATATCTCGCTAGCGGAGAGCATGGAAAAAAACTGGATAGGAATGGAGAAAATTCATCTACAAATCGGATTATTCGATATCTTCGAGATTGCTTTCATATTGCCTCGGCTTTCAACGAGGAAAAGCTCTCGGAGAACTGCTTGTATCTCGACAGCTCGGGCTCTCTCCGATATAATTGGAAGCGCAAGTTTATCTCGACTCTCCATCATTATTGAGGAATTAAATCGAGCATGGTACTCCGAGTTTTTTTCTCTCTCTCTCTCTCCCTGCAGCTGGCAAGAGGAAGCGAAATCCGAGCGAATAATGGAGGAAATATCTCGTACAGAATAAGTACATTTGCTGTACGTATACATATATTTTCGTGACAACGTCTGTCTTGTCCAGGAAATAGAGTCCTTAAAAATTCAATCGAACTTGTGTATACGTCAGTCTTGAATAAATTTCTACGAGAGGAAGATTATTATTTCTGTCTGGACGTGTGCACTCTCTCGTTTTTACTACTCGTTTCGTGCGCGATGAAGTTTCGAGCTCTAAAAAAAATTGATTCGTCCCACAGTTGCCGGAAGAATGAGGGTCGTTGTAGTATATTTCGTTAGAGGAAGATAAAAGGAATGGAAGGGACACCGAGACCGTCGAAATCGCGCTCGAAAACATTGAAGAAATTTTCGATATACTCTCCGTCTCGTTACAAAGTTGCTTTGTCTACGATTGCGATTCGGACTCGTACATTCGCTCAACGCGACGAGACACGACAAAAAGCTCTGCTGCCGTTCTTTTGTGCATATCTCTCGCACTTTCATTTCGCTTTTCCCGAATCTCTCGCTCGCGCTGCGCTTCGCATAATGGGAAAAGAAGAGATACGTCATTCTCGGGATTACACCTCGGAGCTGTGTGTAGCACGCGCCCGAGAAACTCCATCACTCTTCGTCTTTTGATCACGAAACGATACGAATCGGGGCTTCGATCAAACTCGAAAGACACATATGTTCGACTTTATGAACTTTATCATGCGTTGAAGACGAATATATGTATATAAGTTGTCAAAATTCTACCTTTCTTATACCGAATATATAACATTATTTTTTAAGATTTTTTTTTACTTTGCTGCTTATTTATAAATATCAAAATTTCTAGATATACTTTTTATTTGTATGTGTGAAATTTATGCATTTATGGGTAAAATAATAATAGAAGGAGATTCGTCTGAGTTTCGTGTCAAACTTTCAAGCGATCAATCGAATACTGAAGCTTGTTAAACTCGAAAGTTCGGAAAGTAGAAATGTTTAAGGAGATATTTGCATGGAACGATTTCAAAGATAATTTCTTCAAATTTTGCATCAATATATTCTTGAAGATGGTAAATCGATCAATTATTAGAGAGTCCATGGTAGAAATTACTCCAAAGATATTATAAAGAGTTTGAAAACTCTGGAAAATTTTTAAAAATTTATTTGAAAAATTCAATCCTACATATTAAAAAAAAACATAAAGCCTCTAATCGATTCATTGAAATACAACGCATTATTCGGGGCTAAATCCAATAATTAATATTGAAAAATTCAAAAAACTAATCCTAAAGTCAGTTTCTTCGATTTTTTAATATTAATTCTCGAATCTCACCCCGAATAAGTAGCATTTTCGTTATCTACGATGCAAAAATCTTTAAAAACCACACATAATAAAGTAGATTTCGTGAAGAGAAATAAAAGATATCGCTAATTGAAATTTTCATGAGTCCACGAGACCCAGTGTTAGTCACCAAATTTTTGGAAATTTTGTTTTATCGATTTTAAGAGCCTATTCGATCGGAAATTTTTCGTAGATAACGAAAATGATAATTATTCGGGGCGAAATTCAAGAATTCATATTGAAAAATCGAAAAAACCAACTTTTCGATCAGTTTTTTCAATTTTTCAATATGAATTCGTGAATTGCGGCCCAAATAAGTAGTATTTTCGTTATCTACAGAAAATTTCCGATCGAATAGGCTCTTAAAATCGATAAAAAAAAATTCGAAAAATTTTGCGAATTTTTGAAGGTATACCCCTTTCCATTTTTTCAAAAAT
>JAPYYW010003267.1:0-15716 GCA_030522545.1 Cremastinae sp. A BG-2022a
AAAATTGTATTCACGTATTTCATATGGAAGAATATTCTCTCCAAATTTGAACGAATTTTCATCATTTCGTTTTATGTAGCCAACCTCCTTAAGGTATAGGAGGCTCGCGAACCGCTCGCAAGTGTATCAGCACCTATAGACGTGTCGGGTCTGGCCAGGTAGTTCGTTACCGAAAAATATTTCGTAGAAATAATTCGACAAGTTCAATCGAGTGTCAGTTCCAGTAATCTTCAATAATACGAAAAGTGAATAGTTTGGTGTTTCTAATTTATAATATCATTTCAAAATATGTTTAAAAAAATATCGGTGCGAATGTATCTTCTATATTAAAGATGAAATAAAACCTCTAATCAATTAATCGGAATAGAGCCCATTATGCAAAGTTGTATGAATTGTGCGCCTTGAAGAACAGCAAAATATCAATTCAAACACGTCAACAAAAAGCGGCCGCATAGCGGCTGCGTTGTTGCTCGTAATATTAAATTTTAAGAGGTTTCACTGCGTAGAACTCGAGACATTTATTGTTAAAAATCACCATTTTCTGCAGTCTCCTATATAAGAGTACGTGTTAAATATTTTGCCATTTTCAATCCTAAATATCTTCAATTCTAGATGGTGAACATTCTGAAAATATTTAGCATAACTTTTTATTGTATTTCAAAAAGTTTCCTTCAGTTTTTTAAAAAAATCCTTAAATTTTGATTTTTCTAATTTTCATACAAATACGCAGTAAATATAGACCTTGGATGATCTTTAATTTTGAATATGTTGTTCTTGAAATAATTTGCAACAGCTTTTCTTCAAAAACTTTTGCTGAAACATCACATATGGTACAAAGATAAACTAAGATAAAAATTTTTAATTCGAATGTACTGATAGCACCGCCTTAAATTTAAAATATCATAAAATGTTTAAAGTTAGAAAATTTTTTAAATTTTTTAAATAAAAAAATGTTTGTGTCCTATTTACGAAACTTTTCTTCTTTTATTCGAATTTATTAAAGTAAGAAATAGTTTATTGCAAAGTTTCATAATAACGAAGGCTGCTTTATTTGGTGGTGATGAGCAATTACAAGTTTTTAATTATTTAATAAAAATGAAAAAGATAACAAAAATAGAAATACTAGTTTTTGGATAGATGAGTCAAAAAATAAGTATTGACAGTATACATCAAGAGCATACGATAAAAAATTAAATAGTATTATTAAGAAGTTATTACGAACTAAAAAATAGTACGATACAGCAATATACATATAATAAATATAATTATCAACTATTGCATGCACTCAATTGTTTATCAATTTTTAAAACTTATTGTATCTTTTTTTCAGTCAACTATTTCGTCTTACTTTTTTTTAGTAAATAAAATGAAACCAAATTTTCAAACCAGTGGAATATTTACTTTTATTTATAAACAAAATTTAATCTGCATTTTGAAAACTTCAAGACTTTCATTTTATAAAATAGTTTTCAAAACTAAAAACAATCATACTGTTTGACGTTAATTTTTAAGCCTTGTAATTAAATTATTATTATTATCACTGTCTTATAACACGATTGTATTAAAATGAAATGGAAGATGACGTCGATCCCGCATTTGATAATTAGTGCACCGCAGCGTGATCGCACAGAAGTCTCGAGAGCAGCGAACTATCCAATGTTCTCCAGTCTTTAGAAATTCTCTGTTACGTGTATATTACTCCCTCGAGTAAATGGTTTTGAGACCTCTCATCAGGCAATGCAGTTCTCCCAACGTCTCTAGCATTTGTGAACTACACGAGAGACTTTCTCTTCTGTCCTGTATTTTAATATACAGCATATACGATTTTTTTACATACTTTAATTACCGCGTAAAAAATTTATATTCATACAATGTCTCGTTATATTATTTTTGAACGGAGAGTACGTTTTTCTTAATTAAAACACAATTTTTTGAATCAACGTGCAGTAAAACTCTAACAATTTTCATTCTATTCGTTCGAATTTTTATTATTTCAAAAATAACTATAAATTAAATTATATAAGAAATGATTGATAAATTAATTTTTTTGCAATAAAAACAAGAAAAATAACTAGAAATAAAAAAAATGATAAAAAATAAGTAAATTCTCTACATATCCGAACTTTTTTAAAAATTAAACTCTCTTCGTGTAGTATAAAATTTTTTTTTAATTTTAAATTATAATTGGAATATACACTGACCTCTTAATTTTTTTTTTAAATTAGTAATAACCAAATTTGACTGACTCTTAATTATCGAGATTCGCCGAAAATGTCATGAAAGTAGTTTTCACACCCGCGCTCGTCGAAATATAGACGAAAAATGACGTTGCCAGCTGTTTGAAATAATTCGGTATAAAATGGGAAAACACCAGCGCCGAGTGTCATTCAACGCCTCGAATGAAATTAATCCTCGACGCGCTTCCGTGTTACTTCGATTTTAGACCGCAATTATTGCAACTCACGAAAGCATTGGGGTTCATGGAAATTTCACTATTGTCATTCATCAAAAAATTTAAATGAAAAAAATTTTTCTGGTGGTTCCGACAATTTTTTAATTAAGTAAATATTTATCTTTTTCATTATTAAAGTGACAATTAAAATAATCGTTTCTTCAACAATTATAAATAACTATTGAATAATTTTTAACAACAAGTACGCATAATATAAGTATATTTGTATTAAATAATGAAAAAAAATATATTTCTCACAAATAAATTTAAATCGAAAAATTTGAAAATATAAATAATACGAACAGGAGACAGAGAAAATTGTTTTTGGGTACGAATGTGAAAAGTCTTTTTCGTCATATTGTATCTGGCGTTGAATTCCGGACGAACAAATTGTTTTCCTTGATTTACTATGTGATAAAAATGTCTGACTACATACGCGCCATTTCTACTAGTAGGGATATTCCGGGACGTGGTTTATTCAGTTGCTGCGATGCCAACTATCGATTAAACTGTTACGGAGAATTGACTGTCTGTTGTGCATTATACATAACCAATCGGACAATGCATAATACGCATGATCGTGTTTCATTCAAGCCCTCGAAGAAATAAATAACAGTCGAGATGCTTGAAATGATAACTGATGACGGTTTAACGTTTTCCGGACTCTCAAAAAAATGAATAGCACACATTATTTGTATTCTGAAATATTTTTACGTCATGATATTATTCTTAAAAAATTTTCAACATTTTTGTAATTTTTTGTCGTTTTTTAATTTTTTATTATTTTTTTAAATCAATTTTTCAATTAAATTTTTGTCGTAAACAAAGTTTCTACTTGATAGTGTATTAGTCAATTTTTTTAAAACTTAAATTTATTTTATCTTTTATGTATTTTTTAAAAATTTAATATATTGAGACTATTCATTCAATTTTTAAGAATTTTATATTTAGGGATGAACTTGACATACTATAGTGTGCCTCACGAAAGTATGAGTTTTTTGTAATAAATTTTGATAAAATTTAAACTTAAAATATCATTTAATCCTTTAAGTATACTCTTTTAGGTAGTATTGATCCTCGATATCGTTTGAAACAAAAAAAATGTTTGAATTCTAAAAACTCAGTCTATAATAACTGCAAAACCGTTTAGTGAATCATTTTTGAATTTTACACAACTATTTTTTTATATACTTCGAAACAGTATATGAAGATTTGAGCCCCTTATTACCGTATTTAAAATCACTGCAAATAATCCTTATGAAAGAATTGGAAATAATGGTAATGAAAAAAAGCAAGTTTTTCATCACTTAGTGAAACTTTTTCTCATATTTTTGCTATAAATTTGTCAATTTCTTAGTGTTACCTGTAATATATGAAAATTTACTTTTTATTCTTTTTCTACTTTCCAATCGGGTTTTTCATCAACGAGCACACTCATTTTCACTGAAAAGTTATTAATCTGGCACTCGCAAAAAGTATGAAATTTATTTAAGAAGTATATACGATATTTTATTGCATGAAGTTTTCAACGAATCTTAATGATATTGCCTAACAAAAAGTTGGTCGGTTTATTAAGTTTCTTGGCAGGCTGCATTCAAGTTTTTTTGATGATAGTCTTCTCTCATATATCGGAATTATTCCGCGAAACTTTTTCTCACAGGGATAACAAAGTAGACTCAAAAATTTCATTATTTAGGCTGTTGATTGAAATGTCGCTCAAAAGGAGACAATTCGACATGAAATCGATACTTGAGCTCCCCAGCGTTTTTATCCCCTTTTTTCGGTAAAAAAAAGATAAAAATGCTTCATTTCCTTTTTTATTATATGAAAAAAAATGCAGATGAAAAGACGTTACTTTCCTAAATTTGTATTTAACTGGAATATTTGGACTGGAATATTGCGAATTCGGAGAATTCTTTTTTTCTCTCCGTGTCCCGAGAGTAAAGAACAAAAAAGTCGAGAGCCAAAGCGAAAATGCGATCCGGGAGTTAATTTCTTCTATACTCTCCGTTATACTCGTTAGTACTGACAATTTTTTTTTCTTTTTGTTTCCTGATTTACGTCGTCGCCATATTTCTTGTGGTCAAACGTTTCGAGTGACCCAGTTGTGCGCTGAATGCGAGACAAACGACAGGAGTCATGGTGACCGAAAATAATAGAAATTGTTGGAACGTTTCATGCAACGAGAAAATTCTTACATAATATTTACTACGAAATCACGTCATTCTTGCACTGAAAGAACAAGATTAGTTAAATTTCCATTCAATAGCAAAAACACTATTTCTAGTATTTATTACATAAAAATGTCATTTTTATTCAATTGTCACTTACATTCATTTCAATTTTATTGTTATTTGTTATATAAAAATGTCATTTTTATTCAATTGTCACTTTTGCATTCATTTCAATGGTATTGTTATTTGTTATATAAAAATATCATTTTTATTCAATTGTCATTTGCATTCGTTTCAATGTTATTGTCATTTATTACCCAAAAATGTCATTTTTATTCAATTGTCACTTTTGGATTCATTTCAATGGTATTGTTATTTGTTACATAAAAATATCATTTTTATTCAATTGTCATTTGCATTCGTTTCAATTTTATTGTCATTTATTACCTAAAAATGTCATTTTTATTCAATTGTCACTTGCATTCATTTCAATGTTATTTGTTACATACAAATGTCATTTTTATTTGATTGTCACTTGCATTCATATCAATGCTATTATTATTTAATTAAGTTTTTCTTTAATAAAGATATTGGGATCTGTTAAATGGGCGGAGCTTAAAAAACATGGCGACCATAAGAGGATCATGACATGTAGTTATATGTAGTAATGGATGTTAAATACCTGTGCAATTTGTCACTGGGCTGGCATCAATTTCAAAGAATGCAATTTTGTTGAAGGAAAATGCAATTTTGAGGCTGCACATATATGAAAATGTGGTAAAATTAGTAGAGTCAGCGAAGTGAGGTTGACAGTCCTGTCAGTTTCAATCTCCAACTGCTTGTTTGATGTATTCTTTCAATCTCTCCCATTGTACTTCACGTTTATTTGCTTTTTCTGTCGAGTAAACATCATTGATACCACTTTTACTAATAATTGAATAACTTTTTATTATAAATATCGCATAATACGTATAATTACTATTAGAGAATTTGCTCTAAGTATAGTTCGTTTTTTTGCCATCAGATATCATATCGCCATTCGACAGTTCCCAATAAATATTATAAAATTAATTAATCAATAAAACATGTATTAATCAAAAGATGATACTAATTAAAATTATTCAACGAATTAAGAAATAAAAAATCGACACTTTCCAATTTAGTTTCAAAACCTTTAGTTTCAAAAAATCAGATTTTATGACAAATTTCTGTTGATTGTTCAAAAATCTATCTTTCCTATTTCAGGCATAGAAAGTGTTTCATATTTAAGAAAGATTTGAAGTTTTTACAGTACTTTATCGTCTCGAACAGATTCTCGAGAAGAAATTTTTCTATACCTCTTTCATTTCATTTTTTCTTTCATTTTTTCCTACCAAATGGAGGCAATTTCACACGACAAAAAAGTCGGAGGGAAAACTGGAAGCTTCTCGATTATTCATCGTTCGGTCGGAGAAAAATTCTCCGCGGCTTCAGGAATGAGAGAAAAGTTTTTCTCGATCCCCAAGCGCTCAAAGCGTACAAGCGTTCGGCAGTTTGATGCTTCGTTAGGGGTGAAAGTTTTCAAGGAACCTACGCTCGCTCGCACGATATTAAAAACAAAAGGCTTGGAAACGATATATTGAATCGTTTTTTTTTCCAAGCAGTATTATGTTTCAAAGTCATTATTATTTTCAGTATATTTAAAAAATTTGAACTTTTAATAATTAATTAAAGTGATTCAAAAAGGTTCCTAGTGATGGGTAAATTTATGATTTTTTTTTGTTTTTAATATATGAAAAATTGTTGTGCCAAATTTGGGAATGGTTGACTGAACGTTTTAGAGTCATTAGACTTTAAATTCTTAAATTTTTTACACTTTTTCTCATAGGAAGTTCATACATTTACCCTGAATATTTTTAATTGTTTAAATAATACCAAATGTAAAATTTGTTTAAGAAGTGTACTCAAATGAAACAATTCGTATTACAGCTAACAGCAAAAGAATTAGCAAATAGCAAAAAAGTGAAGTTAAAATTTCGTCAATTATATGAAAAACTCACTTATTTTCCAGTTTTATTTTATATTTTGTTATTAATTATTTTTCTCTATCTTTGAAATATTATCGAAATGATTTTTATTGAGTTTTTATTCGAATAATTTTGAAAATCAATAGATCAGTACACCAAAAAAAAAAATAATCTGATTTCTTTTTGTGAAATCCTAATTTTGTTACAAGACTTAGAATAATTTTTGCTTTTTATTTATTTTTTTAGATTGAAACATGCAGGATCGTGGAGTGATCTGGAGTGAAGCTTTGAAGTATTCGTTAGCCTAGAATAGGCTGGAATAAGGCGCAAAAGGGCTTCCTGTCAACGAAAAGAAAGCATAAAAATGGACACGTTTGCAAACGATCTTCCGAAAAGGGAGTGGAATCACCGATTAAGCTTGCGTGGCAGTCGAAGAAGTCATCAGGCGAGTAAAACTTTTTTCCTCTGTGTCTCAATTCGATAAATTGGGAAAAAAAAAGAATTACTGAAGTTCTGAGCTGTTGCCATGTGATTTATTAAATCCAACCAGTGGACGAATTTTCGCATCAATGAAGTTAATGTGAGGGGAAATATATTGCGGGCTTTGACGCCAATAAAAGACAGAAATTTCCGATGAACGTTTTAATGAAAATAGTGACTATATATTGGGTGGTTCAAAAAAAAATGACTAATGTTATTTTTTCGCGGACACATGTTTAACATATCTTCCGAACGATAAAAAAAGATGGCACATCAAATTTCAGCCCTTTAAAAAAATTTTTAGAGATGATGTTTTTCAATTTCTTATTTTCCATTTAAATAACATTGGAAAAAATTTTTTTCATTCAGAATTTTGTAGCTTGATAACGAAGTTATAAATATGCCCTTACCAATTTTTGTAGAAAATTTGATGCTCTACAAAAAAAATCTCTTGTAATTTTTCAATAATTATTCAAGATTAAAGTTGAAATTGTGTAAAATAATTCACCTTTACAGGTAGAAATCTGAATAATTCCCGTAAAATATTATGGGTTTTTTTTTGTAAAAAATGTTCAGTCGTACAAAAGCATGTCATTCAATCATTTTATGATTTACGAAATTTTTTTTTTACTAAAAAAGGCTCTATAGTAATATTTATCACGTACAATACCATAATTTTTTAAATAGACGAATATAGACGTGAGTTATTTTTAATATACTATATGAATGCAAAATTACTAGTAAATTTTTTGGCTGTATTAATTAGTTGAAATATTTACACTCTATTAATTTTATTATACAGATTTACACATGTAAAAGTGGATTTTTATGCAATTTCTACTTTAATCTACTTGGATCTACAAAAATAAATAAGCGCATATATGTGAATCACTCCGTTATTGAGTTACAAAATTTTTAATGAAAAAAAAATTTTCCAATGTTATTTAAACGGGAAATATAAAATTGAAAATCGCCACCTCTAAAAAAATTGTTAAAGGGCTGAAACATGGTGTGGTATCTTTTTTTATCATTCCGAAGATATTAAACGTCTGTGTCCGTGAACAAATTACAATTAGTAATTTTTTGGACCACCCTACTATATATATTAAAAAGACAAATCTCCATATTTACAATATAATCCTGACTAATTGACGATTGAATAAAGAGGTATTTAAAATTTTTTTTTTTCATTAACACTAAACAGATTTTTATTTAAATTTTTATTGAAAAAATTTTTTTCGAAATAATCATGAAATAAATAAAGTAGAAATAATGGAATAATATTTTTGCTTAAATAAAAAAGTTAGTGAAGAATTTTGGGAAATTTGAAATAAAAATGTTAGCGGTGCTCGATTGATTTCTTTTTGAATTTCCTTTTCAACGAATGACTCGAAATATGTGTGAAATGAGTGAAATTAAAAAAAAAATGGATTGGTAAGGGCTCGTGGCTTTTATCGGTTGGAAAAGTGCCGAAAATTGACGAGTTCTTAAGCAAAATTGTTAAAGAACAATCGAGTCTCGTTAGCGGTAGCTGGCGTTGCCGCTTCAAGTGGAAGATCGATTTTACTCGTGGCGTGAAAATTGCCTATAATATAGATAAATATAAAGGCCGAGAGGAAAAAAAAAGAGAAGGGCGGAGAAAAGGCTATATAGATAATAACGAACGAGATAAGAGCAGCGTTGCTCTTTCCCGGCACTGCGAAAAAGAAACTGAATTAATTTCCACTCGATCAAGTTCGATTTAAATTTTCAAGCACATCAATAATTTTCGTGGAAAAGTGCATCAATTGATGCATTTTTTAAAGGAGAAACTGGAGATATTGTCTACAATCAAATGATTTTTTCTAATAAAAAATTAACGAAAATTGTCATTTATTTTTTAGTTTTTTTTTTATTGTTGAAATAAAATTAAAATGAAAAAATTTAGCGAAACCTCTTTAAATTTGTAAATGATTACCAAAATTCAAAAAACGGTCCAAAAATCAGTTTTTTTGCTTGTTCAATATGAATTCGTAGATTTCCATTCTCTTGACGAAATCAACTTTATTAAGGGTGATTTTTAACGATTTTTGCAAAATGAAAAGAGTGACGCTAGAATTATGTTAATGTATCAATTATTTTAAAAGTTGACTCGTCTTGAAAATAGTCATTTGTTAAATATGTTTAAATGTTCCGATTCTGCTATAATTTCGGAATAAAAAGTATAATAAACATTGTTCTGTTAAAATGCAATGTCTAGTGCAAATTTTAAGAAATTTTCTATATAAGATGATCTTCTCACAAGTTCGTCGGCGTGGATGTTAAAATTTGACCATTCCAATTTTCGACTTTTCCCATAGATTTTCGAAAAGTTTTTTGTTATACAAACCTTCATCTGAAAATAACGAACAAAATAAAAAAAGATTAGCCAAGATCAAGCCATTCTGAAGAGATGCTGAGTCATACATGTGACAATTCATCGTTATACATACAGATAAATATTTTTATACAAAAAATTATAAAAATCATACATTTTTAAATTTATGTCGTACGAATCGTCCATGAGGATCAATGCTAAACCTCTGCAGTTTTGAATTTTAATAACAATTTAGTAAAGCGATCTGAAATTTGGCACAAAAATCTATCAATTATGTATAAAAAATAATATTCTAACAACTTATTAAATTCTCTCACTTTTTTAAAAAATATTTCTTCATACGTCCATTAATAAGAAAATATTGATAATTTTTCAATGACTTCGAAAATCGTTGATTCATACATGAATCTTCGTATAACAAAAAAAATGTAAATAATTGTTCATTGGAAAACTAAAGAAATGAGTAAAAATGATAGAGATGAAGGTTCAAGGATTTATATTAAGCCAAAATGTGAAATGGAGAAGGTCAGGGTTGAAATTTTTCGACGTATTCTCGTGCACGAGCCGACCAAACAAGACGAGGATGACGAGGACAGTGAAAAAAGCGCATCGTCAACGTCGTCGTCGTCGTCATCGACGAGGGAGAGTCGGACAGCAACGACGAAAACGTCGACGAGAGCCTAATCAACTTATCGCACGTTCTGTAATCGATCGCCCGGAGAGAGTTATATGACCGAGTTGGCCGAGTATACCGGTGTGTTATTGCTTCATCAGGCCAGCCCCGATCATATCGGACTTCCCGCAAGAATATCGAACACGCTGATCGTTACTTTGCATCCGCTTTTCCGTTTTTCTCTCCTTCCTTAGCGAATTTTTATCCTCCCCCGAGGCTATCTACCAGAGCCAATTACCTCAGTTGCGATCATTATTTTTATCGAAGCATTAAAAAAAAAATACGTTTAAAAAAATTGGGCTGCAAATAACGGGATTCACCCGTACACTTTTATCGCTCAAACTAAAATTGCTAAGCTCTCGTTTCAACGTTATTTACACTGACGTTCCAATTATTATTTTTTTATTGAGAAGTTAATGAATAAAGTGAATTTTAAATATTCTCACTTTAAGGTGATGTGAAACATCCAATTTCGAGTGATTTTTCGGACAAATCCTGCGCTCGTATTTTTCAAGCAAGTTCAGTGAAATTTGAATATGTTATGCAATATATACTGCATAAAGTGCATAAAGTTCTTGAAATTTCAAAAAACGAAAAAAAAATTTTTCTTTGGTATTTAAAATTTTTTTTTAATTTCAAGAATATTACGCTCTAATGCAGCGTAAATTGCATGACATATTTAAATTTCAATTAATTTGTTTGAAAAATACGAGAGTGGGATTTTTCTGAAAATTCATTCAAAATTGGGTGTTTCATAACACCTTATTAAGGCAGTTTCGTTGTTCAGTTCTTGTTAGACAAATTTCACATTTTTTCCTGAAAGGAGTGCCGTATGGACCGTCGTCCCGATTCGCGTCGTAGACTCAAGGATTTACGCACCTTTATGGAGATTGGGAAAATAACCGTTTTGAAACTTTACAAAATTATATAGCTGGAAGAAATTTTATTTTTTGTGGACTTTCCGGACTTTTTTCTAAAATCTTTTTATTAGTCCTTTCGTTAATCCGAAAAGGTCGGCAACATTTTTGAATTTCCTTATTTTGAATTTTAATTTTTATGATTAAGGGTTAACCCCTCCAAGGCGACGCGGACTCGAAGTAAGGATGGATGGCTCCCCACCACTCTATAACTCGGAATAGAGAACTTTTCTCTTCGTTTTGTTTTAATTTCAAATTAGTCGAAAATGAGACCTGGAATAAGGCAGTCACCCGAATCAACGTTGTAAAATTTCACTGATTTGTAAACGTGATGACCACTTTTCGACTAAATTATATTATTAATATTATAGAAATATAGACTATTTTTATGGTAACATGGTTTTATCATTTTTATCTTAAAATAATAGTAAAAACATTTTAATTAGTGGTATATTGTCTCGAGATTCATTATCATCCAGTCCACTCACAACATAAAAAATTTTAGAAAATTTTAAAAAATTCACTGAATAATCGTTTTCTTAATGGTTCGTTGAAAATAAAAAATATCAGGCAACAAGATTGACAGCAGTATTTCTTTTTTCAAAGACATAATTAACAAATAATACTCTGAGATGAAAAATATTTGTCGAGTAAAATTACAAAAGTTTTTGCTATAATAATAAATTTTATAAAATTGAACAAATATTCTGTCCTGTGTACATTGAAAACCAGATTTGGTTGCATAACGAGCGTTAATTTTTAACTGAATTCTATATGAAAACAATATTTCAACGTTATCTATCGTCATGCCAGCAAAACCTTTTAATCTAATGATTTTATCACGTCAGGTACAAAAATAAATCAGCTCAACGAATTTTCAATACAACAAATGAATTATTTTTCTCTGACTTTACAATGTATTTGCTATCTATAAATATATATTAAACCGAGTTACGTATTACCTCGTTTACTCGTGCACAATAGAGTACATTGCGTAACAATATTGACAATAGAGAATAAATTTGTGCGCATGGGTCGAAGAATCTGTTAAATTCACGTACATCTTCTATTGTTGTCTTTGTTTAAAATATGTACTTCTTTTGTGAAAAATTTTTCAATAGAAATGATTAAATATACATATATGTAGAGAAATAATCGATAGTTGTATTTCAGAGATGTATTTCAATTATTTATAGTCGATACAGCAAATTAATACCAAAATATTTGACAAGGGACTAAAAAAAAGTGAAACGAGTAAAAAAACTGAGGTATCGAGCATTTTTTTCTTAAGGAGCCCATCTTGCCCTCCCCCCCTTCCCCTAAAATCTTGAATTTTCCAGCATGATATTGCAGGAAACTTGCATAGAAATATTTATTTGGCGCTACCTTCGTACTGTCGCTATTCAAGTGCGCGTACCAACGAATTTCAAAGATTTCGCAGTCGGAGAAAAAAAATGACGGGACACATCCGAGAGGAAAAAGTTTGCGCGAAAAGTTCCACGTCTCATTTTTTTTTTCGCCGGGTAATTCACAAAACTGCGAATATTTTTCATCCGCTCCAGTTTCTTCGCTTATACTTTCTTGAAATATTGTTTCGAATTCTTACTTTGACGTGTGTCCCACGCCAGGAAATGTACCGAAAGGGCACCGGGCTTCGCTTGAAATGGTTGACGTTTATATACGAAATATATGCCCAGACGTGTTTTACTGCGTGACGAAGAAAAATCGCTCTGTTAAGAATTATGTGAAAATCGTCTAATGACACGCACCCACACCAAATTTTCCCAACAATGTTTGGCTCAACGCATTTTTTGTAGATTCATCCCCGCCAGTTGACAGTTTCGATAGCTCTCGTGCGTACGTGTTATTTTCTAGAATTTTTCAAGCTTTTCTCCCCCCAAAAAAAAAACACAGAAATGAAAAAAAAAACTTCAATGTGCATCGGACTAATATTTCCTTCAAGCTTTTTTACTTAAAAATAAAAACAATAATAAAAAAAAGTTGAAAGTGTATTGAAAAATGTTTCTCGAGGTTTTTTGGTCTCTTTTTTAGCTTGTTTACGTATACAAATAGCCTCGTCGTGCAACTGTTTTTGTTTCTCCTAAGCACAAACAAAGCCTTTTGCACGAAATTCCAGATAAAGGGAGAACGTTCTCATGCGTGAATCGTACGTAAAAATTCCCAGCGAATCGATTTCTCTTCTCGTGAATATGAAGAAACTTTCATATTATTTTGCCAAGTTCAGTTCATTCTAGTATCATGGAATATTCAAACTTTTAATCACCTTCCTTTTAAATTCACAAAGTTCGTTTCTATATAATCTCCTGAGAGATTTGAAAATGTGCATTCTTCTTGGTCATGACGTTTTTTTTTTTCATTTCGAAATATACGTATATGAAGTTTTATTCATCCTCTCCCGAAGAGCTTATGAAAATTCAAAAACTGGATTATAAAAAGGATATAAAAGTAATGTCAAAAATTACGATTATTTTTATATATTTTTTACTTTATTATTAAAAATTTTATTAAATTTTATAAATTTTACAACCGTATATATTTTTTAAATTTTAACATATAAATTTTTTGAAACCCGTTATTTAATATTAAAATCTATATTTTTTTATTTTATTAAAAATTTTGATAAATTTTATGAATCTCATAAACTTATAATTAAAAAAAAAATTTTTATTTGACCATCCAGATTTTTTGATATCTATTATTTAATATTAAAATGAATCAATAAATAAATAATTGAATACTACAGAAAGAATTATTTATAGATTTCAATATTTTCTAAAATTCAATATTATAAATAAGAAAGTTATGAAAATAATCGTAATAATTAATTAGTTAGTAATGGTGTAAATATAGAAATTTTTTTATCATTATATATTTGGTAACAATTTAGAATCACGATATTGCATTAATATCGTTACTAATTAGTTATTAAATGGTATAAATATATGGAAATGTTTTATGATTATTTTTGGTTAAAATTAAGAATCACGATATTAATATAATATCGTGATTTTTTATTCTTCATCTGGATGAAACATTGTGGAAAGGTTCTTGAATCCTTTGGGCATTCGTCCACGTTGCGGATAGAATAACTTGGTTTAACGAGGTCCCCAAAACGGATTATCCGGATAGTGCAAATGTATAATTTATAGCGCAGGTAAAACTTTGACTCGCGAGTACCTCGTTGTGTTGTCGCAAAGAGATCTGTTTTTGTTCAATTAAAATTTCAACGGGCCCCATTACGGTATAACGCTGGCGAAATTCGGACGCGGGCGGGCAAAATGAAAATTGTCTCGAACACCCGGCAGTATGATTTAAACTCTGTGAGAGAGCTCGCAGTGTTGAAAAAACATTGCAATGATTAAGGAACAAATTGCTTCACAAAAGCTGTTAGCGAAAATAAATGAGGAAAACTATTTATAAACTTTTTAAGATTAATAAGAATAATAAGAATTAATTCTAATTAATAAGAATTTTATAAAAACGGTGAAATAAATTTATCTAAACGATTTTTAATTTGGATTGTATCAGAGGGTTGGGGATGAGTTCAACGATTTAATATAAATAGTTTATCATTTATAATTGGTTTATTTAGTTTTACTGGTATCTAACTATCTATATCTACTAACGATAAATCTTGTTATGAAATTTTCATCCACTTCCCGTTAACCGATTGAATTAAAATTTTGCACATGTGCAGTTCCGATGACAACACGATTTTATGGTGGTATGGAATTTACCTGACGACGAAAGTGGGAAAATTTTTATTAAAAAAGCTAAATGTATATTAAAAAGTTATTACAAAATAATTAAAAACCAATAACGTATACTTTTTTAAGAAGTTTCATTGATAGACTATAGTTGTGCACAAAATTAAGAAGCTTTACCCTAATGAAAATCATAATATTTTTCCTTTGTATTAAAAAAGAGATGAAAGAGAGAAAAAGAGAGATGAAGCTGATGTAGGAAGTATGCGTCTATATAGAAGAATAGCAAATTATCAATTCAAACTTGTCAAGAAGGAAAAAACGGCTGCGTTGTCGCTCGTATTGCAGCTTCAAATGAAGCTTATTTGAAGTATAATAATGAGCTGTAAAAAATTTCAAGAATTTTCACTATCTAGAAGTATCAAGATATCAAAAGTTGAATATCCCAATATTTAACACGTGCTCTTATGGGATACTGCAGAAAATAGTCATTATTTTTTATCATAAATATCTCGAGTTTTACATAGTGAAACCTCTTAAAATATACAATTGTACATTGTATCAAAGAAGGTTTTTGCAAATTTTTAATAAAATAATCCTAAGAAAACGATTTTTTGATAGAACTACATTCATATATTTTATTATTTTTATTACACAAAAGGCACAATCAGTTATATAATTCCTATTAGTATCTAAATATGTAGTACTTAAGTATGTAGAATGGTCTACAACATTCTAGAATATATGTATATAGTCGAAAACAATGAATTAGAAAAAGGACAGTATAAAGTTTTCTAAGGTGCCTCATGATTTTTGTGCCAACCCAATACATAGTATATAGGCTCCAAAAAACAGTACACGTACTGTGAAAAACGAGGCAAGTCCATTTAGAGGATGCATAGTTGTTGAAGAAATAATTGATGAAAAATATAT
>JAPYYW010003268.1:0-15713 GCA_030522545.1 Cremastinae sp. A BG-2022a
CGATTGGCGGAATCTGTGTTCTGGGATCTAGGTGGGGGAACTTAACTTAAACCTCGCGAGTTAACTAACTTGGTTTATCCTTCAAAAAACTGGGCCTAAAGAAGTGAAGAGTAAAGTTAACGTATGCTGCGAATATGGTTGTGAGTCCCTATTGAACTTTTTTTTACTTAGACTCGAAGAATGCTCGATTTCATGCTGGTTGACTTACCGACTAATATCAGGAGAAGTTACGGCGTGACATCGACGTTCGACGAATAAACTCGTTCCTCGCAACCTTTTATATTCCCCTCGACTCGATTTCTGCCACGGAGACGTTCAATTTTGGGAGAACGAGTTTATAATTATATGCGTCAAAGCCCAAAGGCTTCTGGTAACCGTTACGAACTTCAGGAGCACGAGCGAACGATGAAATTCTAACCGCGCTCTGTCAAAGCTCTACCATAAAGATTATACGAATTCATAAAGTTTAACACAGAGAGCAAATTGCTAATCAAGAAAAACGAGCAGACGGGAAAATGAAATGAGAGACACGTCAATCGCCTGGACAATTTCGGTTGAAAAATCAAGTTAAATATATTCTACACAGTATACGTTCATTTCACATATTTTTCATAAATATGCAAATACTTTAAACCTCTCCATTTCCATTTTTCCCGTCAAGTATATTTTTTCACGATGTTTTGTCAGAGTGCAGCAAAAGCGGAGCCTTTTCTCCCCATGCACATTCCTTGTTTTCATTTTCTCACGTCCAATATTTTTCGCCCCCAGCGAGGTGAGGTGAATCGAGGTGAACGAGCTCTCGAACGATCAAGAAAAAGGGAAAAAATGTCGAAACAAAAAAAGGGACACTATGTGGATTGAACGGGTGAAAAGGAGGGAGAAAATTTTGTCGGATCGGAGAGGTATATTCTCGGGACAGGCTGCCAAAGCGAGAGAAGATGAAACGCTCGAGTATTATCGGTACAGTCAGACTTTGACGACGAACAAACGGTTTGCTCCCCAATCGCTTTTTTATCCACTTTTTAACCTCTCTTTCTCTCCTTGTCATTCTATCCTTTTCGCCTTCTGTGCACGAAAAATCGGAAGCGTGACGAATGTCCCGAAACGTTGCACATGCTTCGACCCAAATGCCCTCGAAAAATAACTGATAAGCGTTCGAGTGATTGGCTGGTTGGAAAATCTTCGATTTCAATTTCTGCCATGGCTCAGTCCTGACTTTTTTTTCCTGTACATTTTATCTCATCCCTCTTATTCGACAACTCAATTTATCGGACGTTCGACCGAGTCGCACGACGTAACTTTGGGATTTTTGTATAAAAGTGGTTATCACGTTTTCTCGCTGTGATTCTGTGAGAAAAAAAGATTCCAGATACACGAGTATTTCCTCCAATCCTCCGAGGAGATATATTGTATTTTGTTCATCTTCAAATTCAATCTCTCCGAGCTGTCGTGTTTTTATTCCGACTTTCATCTATTTTGGAAAAAAATATCATAAACCGGATATATTAAAATTGAAAAAAATTGTGTAACGTTTCGTGAGCACGATAGGAAAAAAATTTTAAAGCGAGACTGCAGTCTTTGTTATTTTTATTCAATTTTTTTAAAAATATCAATGGGTCACACCAATTTTATTCTGATCCAGGATAAAGGCCGACCCTTGACATTAAACGATCTTCTCAATTATTCATTGAATTTCTTTTTTTTTTACCAGTAGCAGAAATGTCGAGTTTCTATCGAATGATTTTTCGATGTTGAATAAGGATTAATAATGCACGCGCAGGGAAAAAGGAAAATGGCGATTCTCTCATTCGACCCTGACCCGAGTGTGACACTGTGCTCCGTACCGCGGAGTTTCCTCCTCCAGAATTTAAATGCTGGAAAAAAGGAGCTTTGCTCGATGAAGCACCCTGGCATTTTCTCCCGAGAACAGTCGACATTTGTCCTACATCCTTCCAAATCGCGAATGAATTTAGGTCGAATGAGGAATTGAAGTAATACAACCTCGATGTTTTATTCGTTTACAAAATCTTAGTGAAATATTTTAAAGCATACATAATTCGATATTTCTGTCAATGGTCATATTTATTTTGATAATTTATTCACATTCAATAACTATCAAAATTAATTTTTCATTATTGGGATTTAATTTTATGTGCGACTATAATTTTTGTGTACTGTATACTGAAAATTTTCTACCCGATAAGCTCTTTGATTTATTTTGAGTAAAATAATATTTGTTTGCCATTGCAGACCCATATTTTTTTTCAGAAATACAGAAATCCTGAAAATTCAATTGGCGATATATCTTTTCCTTTCTCTCTGCCAGATCCACTTTATTGCGAGTGGTTCCGCGAAACGAAGCAATATTTTACCAGCATATGTAGACTGTATATTTACAATATTACTTGCGTATTTCACAAACTTCTATCTCAAGTCAATTTGGAATCGTTTTACCTTGATGACAGTGATACATTTAAATTTGTAAACTCTTAGATGTCTTTCGCAAGCCTCTATTAAAAAAAATTTTTCACTTAATATTTTATCTTTTTTAAAAATTCATTCGTTTCAATCTTGACTTCTATTGATGATAATTAACAAATATTTGAAACAATATTTTCTCGTCTAAAATGTATCAGACAATATGAGATAAGCTAAAAGCACTTGCCACGACATCCTCTACCACATTGACTCAACATTTACCGAAGACAGCTCGGGAATCTTTTTTTGCTTTTGACCAAGCCAGAGATTTCCGTCGCTGATGGTCTCACTCGACTCGACTCGGTAACAACTCGCGCTTTCGCATAGTCGAATGACAAGAAGCTCGTAAAGATCAGTCTCTCCACTAAAATTCCTGAACGAGCTAACAAAATCTCTTCCAATTTACAAAAATATCCGCAATAAATATAAACTTTCTTTCTACAAGACACCCGACGTCGACAACTCTGTGACACCAAAAATTATTTTAAGATATATACGAGCGGTTCTTGGAGTACTCTTGAATCTCAATTTTTTTTCTCGTTATATAACAACTTATAAAGTAGTTATTATTCAAAAAAAACACTCTTGAAACTTTTTTTTTGGTAGTTTAAATAAGGATAAAAAATGAAGGATGCACAATAAAGTCACACAAGACTTTTTCAAATTTAAAATTAAGTTGAAATGAAAAATAAAAAAAAATTACACGTACACTTTATGTTTTATTTTTATTACAGTATAAATGTTTCTTCCTTATCATTTAAAAAGTTTTTTAAAAACTATTCTTTGCATTGTTTTTAGTGAAATTTGAAAACACTTTCAAAAATATTTAAAAAAAAGATATTTGATGATTGGTCACAGAAAGTATAGATATATAAAATACGTACTAGTATATTTTTTTAGTTCAAATATATTACAAATTTAGAGGGGTAAATAGTTTTGAAAATTGGCAAGGGAATCAGTACGAAAATTTTATGTTCATCTACGAAAATTTTTATTCAGTTTCTTAGATGGACGTGCGTTAACGATATAGAACTGCCTTAATTAATGTTAGTGACTAATCGTTTTTCACGTAACATCACTCAACGGGAAGATTCTCGAGAATCTGATCGCAAATCGAGTAAAGAAACAACACACACGAATGCATAGAAATCATTGAAAGCGAGTGGCTTGTGTCGCTCGACAGGAGCGAGCAACCAAAATAACGCGATTAACGTGTGTCTCGTCGACATTCGTTCTTTCTGGCTTAACGCCAGTGCTATAGACCGCCATGAAGCTTGACGAGCGTCTGGAATTTATCCTGCAAGATTACGTACTTGTGACGTCGCGACGCTTTGATTTTGAAACACGGCCAGGTTACAAATAATTCAAAATCATTCAACCAAATATGAATATAATAATAACTAAAATCGTCCTAACTTTTAAATTAATAATTTATCGAGTAACTGACAAAATTATGGAATATTTTAAGGAAAGTTGAAAAGAGATTTAGCGAAGAAATGCTCAAATGGTTTTTTTTTGTATACCAAAACTTGTACAATAAGAATAGCGGAATGTTTCGGTGCACAATGGAGAGCACAGAAAGGACACGAGTTCCTGACCGCGGGGGCGAAGTTTAATACTTCGAGTTGTGAATAAACCGGTAGTGCAACTTTTTTTCCAGCGAGATAGCGACTTGTTTCATTTTCTTCCTGTCTTCCAGTTTTTTTTTCTTAATTTTCTCTTTGAAGTAAAATACACGCGCGACAGTTATTTCGCACGATATAAGGTTAGACGTTAAAGTATAAGAGCGAGTACTTATTTGTAAACTCCGGTGGAAAATAGTCGGTCGTGTATACGAATAATGTGTATACAGTTCAATCCTACTGGGACAATAAGTCGGATTCGCCGGTACGAGAGACGCCTTCCCGTTTCGGTAGCACGCGACTTGCGCATTCGCACGCAGACGTTTTCATTAGCTCGCGAAAAGAGTCTTCCGCCCTCGCGCAAACAATGATCCCCACAGGCACACTAAATTTTCGCCAACCTCTAGAACCTTCCACCCCAATCAGGACCCGGAAGAAATTTTTACGTTCCAGAGAACGAAAAAAGATATACATTCCGGTTCGCTGATGAAATAATCAATTGCTTCTGGTATTTCGAAACTCAATTTAATTTAAGTTTACTCATCATTTCGCAACAAAATCAGCCGCGTGACGGGGCACAATAAATATTTTTATTTTTCTTTTCCTCATCGAAAGTCCTTTAAAGTTGTTATCTTGTAAATTCTTCACGTATATATAAGATGTTGTTGAAGCTTATTATTACATAAACCTTTTTTGACATTAAAAAATCACATTTTATGGAGAGTTCGTAAATTTGCATTGAATACAAATATAAAAATATGAGATTCTTGTAATTTTTTTTCATATATTCGAAGTAGTGTTCATTTTTTATAAGCAGTAATTTTAAAACGATCGATTTACTAAATTTTTTAAATTTATTTGCATAAACAATGAAAAATATTCAAATTATTATAAAAATATTCTCAAGTTACTAATTAATAGTCAAACTTTTTAGCGAAAACCAGAGTTTAGATTTTACAAATTTAACATCACGAGTTACTTTTTGCTGTGGGATTCATCTTTAAATATTGCGATTTTCATCAATAAATATCTCAATTTCTGTATGGCGAAGCCTCCTTAAATGTTGCACATATTTTTATTCAATATCAATAATTTATTTAATTCTCCAAACAAAAAAAAACTGTCGTAAAATTTTTACGTACGCGTATACACGTCGTTAAAACTCGCAAAACACTTTGTACGTGTGCTAAAAACAGAGAAGCAACCTTTTTATTTGACTGTTACTAGAGGTATAGAACCATCCTTAAAGTCGCGTTCTTTTCAACGTTCGGTGTATTCTGAATATTAATTCCGAAAAGTTTTTCCCCTTATCCTACGAAAAAAATAGCCTAGAACCCCGGACTCGCCCTGTGAGCTGCAATATAATTGCGCGCGACAGGCAAATGCAGCCTCATTTGGTCGCAATTAAGCTCTCTTCCGCACGTCACTCCATTTATAGTCGGCTCTTTTGTATATACCGTTATCAGCAGGGCTCTCCCTCTCTCTCTCTCTCTGTTCCCCGACACTTGGCTTTATCAATCTTCATTATCAGGGTCACGACACGCCTCGCTATCATTGTTTCTCTACCTTTAAACCACTTTTTTCACCCCCATTCCCCATCAGGACTGCCTTCGTGGAAACGATCTCCGATAAGAGATACTTAAATACGATATCGATCTGGTGTATGTCAATACCAATTTTTTATTATTCACTCTAATGCCATTAAGAGCTCGCTTCGGCAAATGAGTTTTTTAGGTTGCGAACAATTTTTTTTTCTATCGCTCATGCAAATAAGTTACATTTTTGTTGGTAAATGTAATAATAAAATACATATCTGCATATATAAATAAAATTATTTTTTAATAAGACAAATTGACCACATTTTTCACAAGACACGTTCCGAGTGGACTTACAAGGAAATATAGAATATATACAAGGAAATATAAATGATGCTCCATGTTATCCACTCTCTGTAGAGGGAGCATTAGTGGAAAATTGATAGTTGAATTCTCTGATTGATGAAGCGGAAGAACCACGTCGAAGGAAAACCCAATCGTCCGTTTCCTTCGTGATCAATGAACCAACGATTTTATATCCTCTAGTGCACAATGTATCTTCTCTCCGTCTCACATGAAATGTGCATTTTCAATATTTATTTAAAATTTCGTTGATTCTCTTTCACCCGTTCTATACTCCACAGAGTATACAAATTATTGAAAATATAATTTTTTATTTCGTCGAAAACTTTAGCAAAGTTTATTGCTTGGTGAAAAATACTTGTAAGAAGTTTTTCATAGAGTTGGAATGAAAAGTTTTGGACTCATCGATATATAGACGCTGTGAATTGAAACGAATGTAATCCTGATCCGAGATGGCTCAATTGAATGATAAACGAAGCTCGAGTGACGATAATTGCTCGCGAGAAGCGTGACGATCGCCAAGTTTGCTAGTTCTTGTAAATTTTGTACATTAAACGTAAATTTTTAAACCGCAGTAAAGTCGCGAGCCAACGAGCATGTTTCGAGAGTAGCTTGGATGAAAATGTATGGGGAAAAGTGTCCTCGAGGCACTCCGCTCTTCAGACATCTACTCTCGCCGTTCCCGTTTTATCGTTCGCCCCCGTGAATAGAACGCGTTCGTAATGCGCTCGATTATCCGCGTGGCGTGCAAAACACGCTTGGGACAAAAGTCCCCTGACCTGGAGTTGCGGAAGAGAGGAATAATGGGAGTGGACGATACAGAGCACACGATCGAGGACCGCGCACTCGAGTGACCGACTCGAACTGTGCCATCAATCAAAAACTAAAGGGAATAAAAAGCACTTGTGGTCTAATGTCCGTCAAACGCGATTTATCCTCTGCACGGCCTCCTTTTATTATAAATAAATTATTTTTCTGCACATTTCAGGAATTTTTTGCACAATTATACAGGGCACACTCTCAGTAGGGCCGCTTTCCCAGTTTTTTTGCTAATTCAAAAAACTGATCCAAAAATCAGTTTTTTGGCTTGTTCGATATAAATACTTGAATTACGGCTCGAATAAGTGGCATTTTTATTATCTATGGGAGATTTCTGATCAAATAGATTCTTTTAAAATCGAAAAAAAAAATTTTGTGAATTTTTGAAGGTGGTCACACTGGGTCTCGTATAGACCCATGAAAATTTCAATTTGTGATATCTTTCCTTTCTCTTGACGAATTCAACTTTATTAAAGGTGATTTTCGTATAAAGATTCTTGTAAATCGAAGCGAATGGCGCAGGAATTACATTAATACATGAATTTTTTAAAAAGTTATCACGTCTTGAAGATTTCTGAAAAAATGGAAAGAAATTCACAACAGTTTTTGAATTTTTTTTTCGATTTTAATAACTTTTATTTAATAGGAAATACCATAACGAAAAGCTACTTGTTCGAAATGCAATTCATTCATGATTAAGTTGATTAAAAAATCATTTTTTAACAAATATTTACCTATATTATTGTTATTGTCTAACCTATTATTTTCTCTAAAAATGGATTACAGTGTGATATAAATAACGGTTACGAATGGCTAAATTTTTTATGCTGTTTCGAAATGTATCAAAAATTATTATGTCGTCGTATTTGAACATGATTTTTTTAATGATTTGATAGCTATCAGACTCTGAATTCTTGGAATTTTAACATTATTGTCTCTTCTGGGAAATTCAGTCTTAATTTCACCAAACTGTCTTAAAGAACTCACTTTTGTCTTTTTTATATTTTAATTATATTCACCGAGTTATTTTGTATTTAGAAATAACAACTATTTCTTATAAAAGAATATAAATTTATTATTACAAATGTTTTGGCTCATCGATATTCAACGGCATTCTATATATTATCGGGAGAAACACTTTTGGCCAAGAAACGTTGCGAAACAATATGAAAATTATCGTAATCAGAAAACGACCACGTTAATCACTGCTCGTCGTCACTTTTCGTGTATAAACCGATGGTAGAGGGCTTCTTGGCTCGGTCAAACGGCTTTCGTCGAGATCACGAATACGGAAACTCTTAACACCCCCGAATCCCTCGCTCGGACCCTCTGTTTACGGATGAAATTCAATTATCGGTCTTCATTAGCCTTGGTCGTGACTTTATTGACGTTCTGGCTTCTCCTCGACTTGGCGAATTTCACGAAATCGTGCTCCTAATGCTTCTCAATCCAACCAAAGAAAAAACGATCCAAAACTTCTTTATACCAAAAAAATAAATACGTTTTCACGAAACGATTTTTTCTTAAGATTTAAATTATCAAAGCAGATAATTTATTTTTGTTGTTTTTTTTAAATATCTTAATGCGTAATTAAATGGATATTTGCGTTCTAAGCTGTATAGAGGGAAATGAAAGGGATCGATATATTCAAAGCAGCTTGTATTGCAGGAAACGACATGGTGCAGAAGGACCATTTCCCACAGAGGATTGTCAACGACGAGCAGAGTTTTTACCCCGACGCTGAGTCCAATTCTCAGGAGAGATTCTCACGATTACAAGGACACAAAGCCGAGCAAAGACTCAAAGAACTCGAAGACTTCCAGGGAGCACCATTTAGCTGACAGTACGACAGTATCGGGTGAGTTCACTCTCAATAATCGTCTCTTTTTCTTTTTTTTTCTATTCGTTATAGAGATAGAAAAATCGGGGAGAAATTGGAGAAAACGTTTCTATCATCGAAATTTCGACTGCGCTGAATACATCATCGTTGCACAAACTTTTCCACAACGGGACAAATTTGTTATCTTTCGATTATATTCTAGTTTGCAAACTTCTCCAGGGCACTCCACAAACTCGCCACATAAATAATTTATTTTACGCGCATGGCCAAGTAGATAGAGTCCAGAAGAGAATATCGGAGAAACGGTGGCAGGTGACTGCATGGTGTGCGCATAAAATATTCATTCCATTTCATAAATAAAAGAACCGATTTCCCTGAGATAAAAAAAAATCCGTTGCTATAAATTATACGTTTTTTTTTCTTGTCAAGAATAAGATTTATCGTAGATTTTATCCGACAAAAGTGATTTTTATCTCTGATTTTAATAAAAGAGGAGAATAAACGATATATATGCGGAAACTCTGACAAATTCTGAAGGTGAAATATTGCAATATTATTGATTTTTCCATAAATTCGTAACATCTTTACAAATTTTTTATATTCGACGTATGTTATGATTGTGAGACACATTTTTTGATTATAAAATGGGTATTTATGTTATACATTATCTGATAAAAACTGATTTTTATTATTGCATGATTCTAATAAAAAAGAAAAAAAACTGCGAAAGCTCTGAAAAATTCCGGAGGCAAAATCTTCAAATCATTGATTTTTTCGATAATTCGTTCGATCATTATATAAATTTTCATATTCAACTAATATTTTATGATCGTGAGTCACGTTATTTCGTGGTAGATTATACTCTTTTTATTCATAATATGCTGGTATTCATTATAGATGTTATCTGATAAAAATGACTCTTATATCAAAAAAACATTAATAAAACAGGAAACTACGAAAGCTCGGAAAAAATGCTAGTGGCAAAATAATGTTCGAATCATTGATTTTTCCAATAATTCGTGCCAAAACAGTATAAATGTCTATTTTGTACCGATTGTGAGCCAATCAAATTTGCAAAATGCGAATGATCTTACGATCAACCTCATCAGACAACAATATCAGGAAGTTTCCACTATAGTTATATTCAACTAATATTATAATCGTGAGACTCGTTATTTGACGGCAATTTACATTTTTTATTCATTAAATGAATATTTATCGGTACAAAATTATCCCCATCTCCATTTAAAATGAATGAAAATGAATTGTGAAAAATGAATGACAAAAAATATTCGAATTGATCACGTTTTTTTTTCGAGCAATATACATTTTTTATATGTAACTGTTGAAAATGGTTCTTGCGATTGATTAAAAAGAGATGAAGCAATTGCAACGATTGTGGAAAATCGTGTGACGATAAAATGATTGATTTTTCCTCGACATATTCAGCTGGATCGTTATAAATTTTCGTCCTTGGTTTATTATGGACGCGAGACACGTTATTTCGCGATAGTTTGCGAGACACACGCGCCGGTCTCAGATTTCACGCACGTGTCGCGTTTTCCCGGCTGCACGAAACGAGCAAAGAATGAGATGCACGCGGCGCTTTACAAAGTTGCCCGGGGAGTCATGCATCGCGAAAAAAAATGGAGTTTTTATCCAGAGTGACACTGAATAAGCAAAACTCGGGCGCATTATTCAAGCCGAGTATCGATTCCCTTTTCCGGCGATGCTTTTTATCCCATCCGTCGTTCCTCCGGAAAAATGTTCCCCTTGTATTCATGGACTTGGGGACACACGTCGATCGACGCGAGGGAGCGATGGCCAAAAGTCCGAGCCAGACACACGTTGCATCGTTAAGCGAAATTCTGATGTCGGGACACCGAAACTTCTGAGCCCGAAATAACTTGGCGCGAGTTCACCGGAGCGAACGAGCAAATATGCTGTGCAATGTCGCGTACGCCTTCCCACGAAAACGTGTGTCTCCCCGTTCCCTTGATCTCGGCGCAGAAGATGGCGCATCTTCCAACTTTTATTGACACCCTAAAATACATAAACCTTGCGGGAATTCAACATACAACGCTCTCCCGCGCACCCTCGAAGAAAATTTCGCCATTAACGAGAGCCAAATATCTCCAAGCGATTTATATATGTATCTAATCATCTCTTTCATCGTTTATGTGGTAATAACTACATTATATATAATTACACGTTTAAAATAGTCACCTCGCGGCGAATAAAATCGTAATCGTTAGCTTAAAATTAAATCGGTATACAAATTCGTACTGAATTGTGTTGAAAGTCGTTGTTTTCGAATAGTTTGAACGTGTATGACGATGAGATTAATTGCACAATATGTAGAGTCGCCATATATATAATCTTGATACGATCACATGTAATTTCAATTGCCGTTGAGACTGTCGTCGAGTACTTCGAACTCTTCGAACTCCATCTTGCCGAAATCGGCGTTGCTCTTTTTCCAGGCAGCCTCGTTGACTTGCCACCTGGTGAGGGCGCTGCCGAATCGATTCGCGTATCCGCCGTGGTCGATTTTACCGAGTTTAAAGTCCGCCCTGAAGCCGCTCGTATCCCTGGCGCAGTCCTCCTTCTTCGGCTCGAGTCCTATGACTATCGGTGGTTGACGGCTCGCCCGGTTCGTCCCGTCCTCGGGTTTATCCTCCTCAATCTCGATCCTGCTCTCGGCCGAGGTTATCTCGATACTCGGCGTTTCCGCGATCGTAGATTCCCTCAGATTCGACGATCTATTGTCGCTCCGCGGGCTCGCTTTGTCACCCCGGGACTCGAGATACGATCGCCGCTCGATAACGCGCCCGGTCAGCTCGAGCCTGCTGTCGCACGAGTTGCTCTTTACCAGACGGAACTTTACGTAATCCTCGTGTCCGAGGAGCGAGCGCACTTTGCAGCTCGCCGGAGAGACGAGCGGCCCGTTGCAGGTGTTTACAACTTTGCCGCCGTAATAAGTGACCGAGGTTCCGCACTCGCGGATTTTTCGCAGCACGTCCTGCGAGACGAAGTGCCCGGAAACGCGATCGGACTCGGACTCGCCGTCTCTCGGATCGATCTCCTCGTCCTCGGACGAGGTGCACTGCGCCCCGCTGCCCTGATCCGTGTCCGGATAGTCGCTCGACACCCCGGAGCTCACGCTCCCGGCGTCCCAGTTGTGCCTGTGACGACGATTCCCCGGTTGACCGAGCCGCCGATGATAACGCGCTATCTTCTCCCCCGTCGAACCTGCCTCGCTCGGCGACGTGTTCCCGCTCCGCGCCTCGAACGACTGCGCGATTATTCTCGTCTTCGTGTCCGCCTTCGGACTCTCTCCCGGCTTCGAGCTCCCATTTCCGCTCGGACTCTTATCCAGCGCCTCGAACAGCCTCGTCAGATCTTTCGCCCGGCTCGAGCAACGCGATCTGAAACGGAATATTATTATATATTACTATATAGACGACCCGGTGAACCAAGTATCACCTACGCAATCGATTCACGTACAAAATCAACAATTTTTTATTTTTTGATTTTTCAGCTTACACTGAGAGAAATCACGATAAGGATTTTATCATAAAGTAATAACTATGCTGATTATTTTATAAATAAATATAGTTTCTATATCGTAAAATAAAGTATATTTAGGATAGAATATAAATACAATATAATTAGTGTATAGTTGTCACTTTTGTATGGTAAAATTTATCATTCTTTTCTCTCAGTGTGTAATTTTAGACTTTTTCCAACTTTTTTTTTTTCTAAACCACTTCTGGACTAGGGGCAAATCGATGATTTTATGAAGAAAAATCAATGAACACTCTTTATTTATATTAAAACATTATTTTTGGAAACTGAAGAAACAAAAAGAAATAATGAAAAAATTTACTTATTTTCGTATAGATTGAAACAGTCGATAAAACATTCTTTAAAAAGCACTTTTTACTGACGCGCCGGTCGCACGTGGTCATTAACAACCCCATTGTCCACTTCACTCGCGTGTTGCTCACGAACTAACTCCTGATTGGACGCGGCCATGCCAGTTTTTTTAGGGCAGTTGTACAAAATTTTTCCTTTTTTCCGTTAACGATAAATTAATAATGGAAAATTCCGGTGAAGTCATTAACGGCCGTGTGCGACCGCGGAGGGTTAAAAATGAAACTTTATGCTGATGGCAAAATACGTGATAAGCAAATTGTGTAATTGTACGTTATAATACCTGGTGGGAGCCTGGAAAACTCGCTCCGCAACGTCATCCAACGGCGACTCGTCATCGATCCTTCTGAGATCTCTCATGCTCGCGCTTTTACGACTCTTGCAATCGCTCCCCTCGGACTGCTTCGAAGCGCTATTGCCTCGAAGGCTGTTCTCGAACATCCTACGAACGTTCTTCACCGTATCCGGATCCGGCAGTTCCTCGTCTATCAGCTCTTTGTTGACTCTGTTGAGAAAACGAGAGCAGGGAATCGATGAGGCCGCGGATATAGTCGTACTATAATAAAGTTGCGGTGCAATAAAAGGGGCTTCGGGAAATTGAGTGCTGTTGCGTAAAAAGGGTTGGAATGCTAATTTAGCGAACCTTATCGGGTGATAGAAGAAGTGTTTTCTCAGCGAAGATTGCTTTGGACTCTTGAAACAATTCTCGTTCTCGAGGGCTCTGTTTTCCTTGTACTTGCCGCCATCGATCCCAGCCTCGTTCCCTTTTTTCAGCGCGTTTCCCGAATTCTTCACGGTGCACCCTCTCTCCGGCTTCGTGCCGACGGACGAGGGCTTTCGCTCGATCGTCTCCGCCCGCACCGGCTCGATTATAACGACGTTGTTGTCGAGGAGAAGCTCCTGAAACGAGTACTCTCGGAGATATTCCATCAGCCCGTCGTACGCGACGTCGCCCTTGTTCACCGCGTTTCCGTACATGCTTTTCCCGAATAATCGCGATTTAACGATCTTGTAGCGAACGTGATCGAACTCCGGGCTGGCGGTCTCCTGGCTCTCCATCGAATCGACGCAGCTTCGAGATCTCGTAAGATTCGTCCTCGACTTCCTGCCAGCGAGCGGCTCGTCGGCTTCGTTGCTCGCGTCGTTACTGCTCGCGAGTTTTTCCTCGCCCGATATCACAGCCTCGTCGACCGGGTCCTCGTCTATGGACCTTCGCCTCGTGTCGCTCCCGCAATCCGAACCCAAACCGAGATCCGAGCTCTCCGATCTCGCCTCGAATCCCAGACTACCCCTTACCGCATTACACGCCTTGCCGAGAATGCTCGACGTCTCCTTGACGATCCGCTCAAATCTGCCCCCGTTTCGCTCCTCCCTTCCTATTATTCCCTGCTTCCCCAAACTTTTACTCTCGAAGAAATTTCGAGCCGTCTCCACGTCTGTTTTTTCCTGGATCACGGGATTCTGAAAACAGATTTGCTCGCGTCAAACATATTACATATATAGTTTCCTCGAAATCTTGAATCCCGTTGTAGTTTTAAAAAATCAATCTCTCGATTATTGCATGGTAAAGTTTTTTTTTTTAATTTCTCGTATATACATTATATCACAAGAATGTTAAAGATCTTTTGGAAAAATTCTCTCTGAAGGCATTTTAAGTGATGATTTTGCATTTAGTCAACACGTGTGTATGGCCAAGCTTTTAAATATATGATGTATCAGTTATATCGTGTATCTCAAAAATGATGGAACTAGCTCGCAAAACTTTTTTTTTTTATTTCTCACCGTATCGTTCGGCTTCTCGATATTCGCTGATTCGTTTTTGGTGTTCGGCGAGCACGCCCGTTGTCGTGAATTTTTTTCAGTCCTGACGAAATCTTTTTCGCGGGTCTCGCCGTTGACTACGCTCGGGGCTTTTCCTCGCTTCTTCGTCACTTCGCTGTCGACTATTTTGAGAATTTGGGGCCTTCGGGACATGTCTTCGGTTTCCTCGCTGTCGGATATCCAGATGGATTTGTAGTCCTCGGCTTCTTCGACGGGGTTGTCCGGCGGAACGTCGCTCGTTTCGCCAATATTTTCTTCTTCCTCGACGATGAGCGGATCCTCGAGGTCCTTGACGCTCGTCGCACTCGAGGAGAGGCTCTCGAGGATTCGAGGATTCTCGTCCCTCTCGAGACTCGTTTCCTTCAATGACCGATTATCCGGACTCGAGTCCAAAGTTTCACTCGGGACGATCGTTTCCCGTCGAGCGTCGATTTCCGGCGAGAACGAGGCGAAACTTTGCCAAGAGTCCCGCTCGCTTCTTCTCTCGTGAAATTGTACAATCTCCGGGTAAGATTTGTTCTCCTGACGACTCTTGCATTTCTCCTCGTCGGTGATGTTCTTGCCGAAACTCTCACCGTTATCGGGGCTTATTTTCGATATCTCGATTACCTCCGGACGATTCAATTCCGAATTTTCCGTAAGCTCGTCCTCGTCCTCGTCGTCGTTCGCTTCCGGCTCGCTCGAGGTCGCGTCCTCCGTCAATATTACTCGATCGGCCAAATCTCGCCTCCGGTCTATCGACGACCCGTTTATGCTGCTACCGAAATTTCCAAAGTTGCTGCCTCGATTGTTCTCGTTATTGTTCGAACGACTGCAGCTCGAGCTCCGGGCGTCCGACTCGTTGAACTCCAACCGCACCTTCGACAGTGGCAACAGGTTGAGCACGTCGAAGTACTCCAACTCGTTGTCGTCCTCATGCAAAATGCTGTCCAAGCTCCGGTGCTCTTTGCGCTTTCGTTTCACCTGATTTTCATCAAAGGTAGACGTTTAATCATTGAAATACGTCCCTCTCAAATCATGTCAATTTGTTTTAAAATAAATCAAATTCACATGTAAAGCATTATTTTTTTTATCTTAAGGATGTCTATCAGAAATGTCGATTAAAAGAAAAATGTATCATTTTGGGATCAAACGATTGGAAAAGTTCCCAGCTATAAAATCCGCACACAAAAACCTGTCTTTACCGACCATGTATATTAAAAAAAACATGAGGCCTCTAATCGATTCATCGGAATAGAGCGTGTATTATGCGGAGCGCATTGACTTTTGGCTAATATCTACTCATTAGAAAAAAATTTG